>BQKN01067711.1:59463-85164 GCA_022839385.1 Asparagus kiusianus | reverse complement strand
GTCACAAGAGGCCCATTACGGCGACAAACTTGATCAACACAGATAGTGATGCTGCAAAATTCTTGAGACAGGCTAAGAAGAACGCTGCTCAACGAAAGAGGAGATCCTTACAACAAGCACAGCTCCGAGAAAGCAAATCCTTCAATCAACGCGAGCTCCGCGTTTGTGAGCCTCAACACGAGCCTCACGTTTCTCCTTCAAAATGCAAGTCTCGCGTTTTTGTGCCCAAGCACAAGTCCCGTGCAAACCAGGTTGAACACGATCCTCAAGGGAGTGTTTCACAAGCAAAACGCGGATCTCAGGGCTACGTTGCTTAATCAAAACGCGACCCTTAAAGAAGCGTTTCACAAGCAAAACACAGATCTCAGGCCTACGTTAATCAATTAAAACACGACCTTCATGTTCCTCAAACAAAATACGACCTTCACCTTCCTCAAGCAAAACACGACCCTCACGTTCCTATTCTTAAACACAACCCTTGCATTCCTAATGCAAAATGTGATGTGATACGTCGCGTTTAAAAGGATCAACATGGATTTAAAATTTATGTTCACCAAGAGCCAGTCCTGGCTAATAGTAGACAGGGGGTTCCAACTCGAGACTCACGTTCAGTGAGGGATTCTTCTCAAGTCTTCGACTTAAGAGAGCTCATACCGAGAGAAAGACCTGTACAACAGGTTACTCATTCATGTCAATATTAATGACTGATTACTACGATCCTCTCAAGGTGCTAATGTTGTGCACCCACACCAAGAATCTCGGTGTTTAACCGATTGACAAACGTTACCTTGCCCAATAAGCGACAATGTTTCCACAAGAAAAGAACTCTAGAGAATGAATATCCTGGGGTTACTATCAATATGGTCGGTAGAGGGGGAATCACCAATTCCCAGTTCTGATGTATTAGAGACGAATCATTCTCCGAGTGTCAAATAAATCTTGAATGAGTTCGGAGGAATCTACCAACGCACTCAGACTCATACGAGAATCATTCCCCCTGTCGATTATCGGAGATTAGCTAGAGGAACAAATTCTGACGATGAACATTCAGCCATCGCAGAATCTCAATCCTCTAGTTCCTTCGTTGAACATGAGAGTTTCGTTTACATGGCAGGGAATCCTGAAGATCTCATGAAGAGACTCGATGAGCAGCAAGCCATGCTCAGATCTCAATAGGAGACCATCAATGAACTCCGAGCCCTGATGGCCCAGATCGTTGCAATTAGGGCCAAATCTCAAAAAGCAGACTCACCACCTTGGCATGAATTCTCCTGAAGAATAAGAGCATCTTCATCAAAGGGGAAAGAAAAAGTGTTTGAGACTTCTGATCAAGAAGCCCACCACATATAATCTTCCTCTGAAGAGGAAAAAGAAGCCGAGAATGAGTATAATCCTCAATCAGCCAAGATGGAAGAATTGGAAATCGACCTCAATACCATTGACAATAGAAGTGAGCTCCAAGAGGAAGGAGTTGTGAGGCCTTATCCCGCTGAATAGGATGCAGCCCCTTATCCTCCCAAATTTAAAGCCCCGACTCTACAAGCTTTTGATGGTACAGGGTTACCGAACCAGCATATCTACTATTTTAAGTCACAGACTGAGAATGTGATATCAAACGACGCCATATTGACTCGTTTATTCATTGGCACCCTTAAGGAGGTTACCTTTGAATGGTTCATGAAACTTCCTGTCGGATCTATTCAGAAGTGGGTAGATTTAGAAAGGCTATTTCTAGCCAGGTTCTTCGAAGATGACACAGAAGTCTCTATCCCTACCCTTCTTGCCACCAAACAGAGGAAGAGAGAATCTATTAAAGCCTATGTAGAAAGATTCTGAGGCATGGCCCTGTAATGTCCTTCGGGTATGACACAAACTACTCTGGTGGAAACCTGTCGACATAATTTGCAAACCAATCTCCTAGCTCAAATGGGGGTTGCTGAGTGTCGTTCCTGGAAATAGCTAGTCTCCTAAGGAGAACAAGCAGAAGAAATTATTGATCGGATCAAAGCTGAAGAGACAAGTAAACAGAGGCAGCCGGTACAACGTAGTCAAGGTAATGCTCCTCGATCAAAGGGAAATGATACCCTATCCACTGATACTAATACTCAAGCGCCACTTGCTAAACAATGCAAGGCATCAAGTCAACCAAGGGCAGCCAAACAATACTCTTTCAAGGATGACAATGTGATTACCTGTTCAAATTGCTTCAGAAGAATAATAAGTTGAAGCTTCCTGAAGTGAAAAGACCTGAAGAGATGGGAAAAGTGGATGATCCTAACTATTGTCTCTACCATAGAATGCTTGGGTATCTGACAAAAAAATGCTTTATCTTTAAGGATATTCTGTAGGCATTGGTCAACACCGAAGTCCTCAAGCTGAAGCCAAAATAGAAGATCGTATCTACCAATATGATATCGGTCTAGTTCGAGGATTTTTCGCCTGTGTCGACTCCCAATGGCATCATCCCTATTCCCAAGGGAGAGCTGCACCTGACAAACACTGGCTCGTATGGTCAGAAAGAAAAAGAATTGGTATCCCTTACCACTCCAAAAAGAGAGATAATATGGGTCCATCCCGCCTTGCTTGAAGATCAATAGTGGACAAGTGTGTCAGGAAAGAAAAAGGGAAACAAGGCCAAATCTTCCTACATGATTATCCCCTCTTTGGATGAAGATAATACACATCTGGTCCCTCTCACTGACTCAGAAGAGGAGAGAATTGCTCTTGCCGCCGACCCAGAAGCAAATCCCGGAGTAGGCACTAGGTCGGGGAAGACGTACTTAAAAAAGTATGATCAAACGACTCAAGAAGCAGGAGAACATACTGAAGAGACTGGGGGTTTTGTCCTCAAGAAAGCAACCGACAAGGGAAAACAGAAGGAGGTTTGTTACAACAAGAACCTTCTCCAACAAGAAACCGGGGGATCAAGCAAATCTTTCCATTTCGGTGTCATGGCGTAATTGGCCAACATTCCTGCCAGAATCACTCTCTATGAGCTCTTAAGGCTGTCCAAATCCACTAGAAAGGCTCTGATTGAAGCTTTAACGGATACAGAGAGCTTCATCACACAAGTTCCTATAGTTCTAGAAGCTACAAAAGAACCTTCCTGTGCTCAATGCTTACAAGCTGTCAAAACCTACCTTGCATATCATTCACATAGGAATATATGCAAATCAAGCATAAGCATGACAGACCCTTGTACTATACAGGGTATATTGGATCTTCTGAGATATGTCGAGTTCAAGTTGACCCGGGTTCAGCGCTAAGCATTATGCCATACCGGGTCATGCAAGTCCTTGGAATTCCTCTGCATCGATTGAATTCCACCCAAATCACTATCTTTGACTTTAATGCCAACAGTACGCGACCCTTGGGCAAAATCAAACTCAAGTGCCAGATTGGAGATCTCAAGTCAGAAGTGGCTTGTTACATCATAGACATGGACAAGTCTTACAATTTGTTGTTGGGACGACCTTGGATTCATGCGAATCGCATTGTCTCGTCTACCCTTCATCAAGTAATGAAGTACGTTAATGAAAAGGGAGAAGTCAGAACCTTGATAGCTGAAAAGCAGCCATTCAAGGGGTGGAAAACTACCACATTGACTCGATTTTCTATCTGGACTCACAAGAGCCGGAACAACCAAAAGAAGACCCTGACAGCAGTAACGAAGCGGACGCCGAGCCTAAACCCGAGGAAGAGTGTCTGTGGGAATTGAATCCGAATGTAATGAACCAGAATGAGCTCAATAATGATGATGCACCTAGTGAGGGCGAATTATAAATTAATGAAAATTTCAAATTGGCTTACGTGTCTGATGTTGTAGGCTGTCTAAAAATGACTGCATATGACTGATCCCTACTAAGAACTGATAATGGAAGATACAATTCGACGACTTTCAGAAGGCTACAATATTGGAGACTTTCACGACAATCAACAAAGGTTACAATTCAACGACCTTCACAACGACCGATGGAAGTTCATATTCAACGACCTTTACAATCGTCAACAGGAGTACAACTGACGACTCTCACATTTCAAAGAGCCAAGATGAAGATCACAATCTTTGCAACTCTCTAACTAAAGAGACTACAAATCAATAGTCTCAACTCAAAAAACGCAGAGCTCACCTCTGCGTTCCAAGAATAAAATGCAGAGTTCATTTCTACGTTCCAAGCAATAAAATGCAGGGCTCACCATTGTGTTTTTGGCCTCAGGTGCAGAGCCCAACTCTGTGTCCCAAGTCTAGGATGCAGAGTTCGTGCCCAGAATGTAAATTTTACATTTGATTCGTTCAAACACGAGCTAAACGGTTCTAAAACCGTTTCCCATGATTGGAGGGGGATCACACCCCACTTAGGAGCGATTTTAGGGGTTAGTTACACACCTTAATCCCCTATAAATAGCTAAAAAATCAACTTAAATGGGGGCTTTTGTTTCTTTTGGAGACCTGGGAGAGGATTCTTTAGATCTTTGAGCGGAGCTTTTTAGGAGATCTTTGAGCAGATCAATTTTGGAGATCAGAGTTAGCTTTCTTTAGCCTCGGTTCTTGGAGATTTTGGATCTTTGAGCTATTCTTGAAGCTTTTACCCTAGGCTTGTGAACCGAGTTTCGGTTAGATCAAATTAACTCTTTTACAGAGTTCTAAACTCGTTCCGAGTTCCTTAACTCGTCCATAGTTATAAACTAGTTAAGAGTTCCAAACTTGCATTGCAAGTTCTTCCCATCAAGAAGAATCAACCAAGTTCCATGAGGAGAAACATTCGGATCGTCAATGGGATACAAGAATCAAGTTCCCATCGACACCAAGAATAACCCAGTTTTAAACAAAGGGGAGGGTCTTCGTTGATCCCTTCCTTCTTTTGTAAATTGGGATATCGATAGAGAAGAATTATAATTTCTTTTTTCTAAATCAGTTAGAGAGAGATTACAATGAGAGATTATATTTATTCTTTTCCTAACTTAATTAGGGAGATTAATACAAAAAATTTTATTCTCATTTATTCTTTAAAAATTCCCACAAACAAAAGATGACGACTCTGTTAGGGACTAGCTTCACTGATGAATAAGTGGTGGCACAATCCGATGTCAACCTCGCTAGAACTATGGTCAAAACTCTTGTTGTAGAGTTTGATCAAGCCAAGTACGAGGAGGCACTCTCCTCCGGATCCCTTAGCCCCAAGGCTAAGCGCAAGGTCCGCAAAGTCTCTAAGGAGACTAAAGCTCTAATTGTAGCTAAATCACCAAAGGAGGGCCTTTCCTTAGGCATAGATTACTCGAACAGGCTCTCCTCTGTAGGAGTGGCTCAGCTTCAGTCAAACTCATCAGTTGAGTGGAAGATTCTATGCCCGCGTCAACACAACAGGAATCAGGTCACAAAAGGCCTATTGCGGTGACAAACTTGATTATTACAGATAGTGACGCCACTGCCAAAGTCTTAAAATAGACTAAGAAGAACGCTGCTTGACAAAGTAGAAGATCCATACGACGAGCACAACTCTGAGAAAGCTGATCTTTTGATCAACGCAAGCTTCATGTTTGTGAACCAAAACGCGACCCTGAGCTTGATGTTTCTACGAAACACAGGCCTCGTGTTCATGAGCCCAAGTATGAGTTCCATGAAAGCTAAGCTGAACGCAGCCCTCAGTAGCGCGTTGTTCAAACAAAATGCAAATATCAGGAAAGCGTTGATTCTCCAAAACGCGACTCTCAGGAGCGCGTTATCCAATTAAAACACAGCTCTTAGGAGCACGTTGTAATATCAGAACGTGGCCCTAAGGGATGCTTTACTTAATTAGAACGCAGCCGCCAAAGGAGCATTTCACCAACAAAACGCAGACCCCAGGCCTGTGTTGCTCAAACAAAATGCGACACTTGCATCCCCATTCTTAAATGCAGTTCTTGTGTTCCAAATGCTAAACACTGTTAGACCTTGGGGGGTGATTACGGTCTTATGCTAATCTAATCTGATTTTATGCCAATTAAAAATTATTAATAAATTATTCTTACAAGATAGATATACAATATGTTATGAGAAGGAATATGTAATATGAACAAAGAGAAATATTCTATATGGTGAAATATATGCAAGGATATATAAACAACACAAGGGTAAACAATCTAAACTAAAGATACAATTGTGATAGGGCAATATAAACAATGCAAACACACAATATGATCACGGAGTTCGGACCTTCCGTCCTACGTCTCCGCTTCCCACTTCCGGGGAGAAATCCACTATCATAACTGGGTTTTCTACGCTCACTCGAATAACGTTTACACCGCACAATATCGGTTTTCAACGCTCACCGATCAACATTCATAATCTCACAATGTAACAATCATTGTTCTCTACAATGGATGAGAACTCAATTAAGCTCACTCTCAATTGTTACAACTCTCCACAACCCAATTATACAATGTATGCAAATACAATAAGCTCAATGGTTGTGTGCGTAAGCAATGAGAAAATCAATCATAAACTCAATGTAAACCCTAGCTTGATAAAAATGATAAACAACAAATAATTAATACAAAGCTAGTATTGAGTTTAGAAATTCTTCTCTGAAGAAGCAAGATGGAGAGATGGATTAAGATGAAGCTCAAACAATGTAGATGATTTCCTCCACTTGTGAACCAATATTCACAAACAAAACCAACTTTAAACCAACTTTAAACCAAACTTAAACACACTTAAACACCCTTTAAAAACTTGTTTAAACTTTTCTTTTGTTAGTTTGAGAGTTGAAGACAGTAGGGTATTTATAGGAAGAGAAGGTATCAGCCAAAACCCAGAGAAATCCAACAAAAAAATATCCCAAAAACCAAGAAATAGATTCTCTACAAAACTAACCATTTGACAGGCTGTCAGTCGACTGACGAGAGGCGCCAGTCGACTGATAAGCTGAACATCGTATTCAAATACGAGCTTATCAGTCGACTGAAAAATATATTCAGTCGACTGACAAAGTCAGTCGACTGGTCAGTCGACGGAAACACAACAGAGAGCAAAATGAAGATTCCATGCACTTTCTTCAGTCGATTTATTGGTCGACTGACTTCATCAGTCGACTGATCAGTCGACTGATAATAGGTTATCAGCCTGACATGCTTTTAAAAATGAGTTTCAATGCTCTGTTAAAAATAGTAAATAAATTCCAAAAAATATAAAACTTTGAGAAATAATTGTAGACATGATAATGAACATGCTACAAAGACTAGTTTTCATAAAGCTCAGCCCATTTGTAAAATATCATCATTTTGCAAATAAGTCCAAAACATGAAAATGTAAAGACATGAATTTTGATATTTTGGCTAAACCATGTTTTGAAGCTTTATAAAATGATTTTGTAGACTTAATAAAATATATATATGATTATAGTTAAGTCTAAAAACTGAGAATACAATATTTTCATAAAATTACATATTCTATGCAATATATTCTTAAACACAATAGAATATGAAACAAATGAAAATGTAAAAAACTTTGTTTGTTGTTTCATATCTATGTAGCTAAACCAAAACATAATAATAAATATGAAATATGTAATTACATATTTGTAAACATGAAAACCAAAACTTGTGTTGTATATATATATATATTATATATATAACTACATATATATACAAAGAAACCAATAAAATGTGTGTGTATTAAATGATTGAGCTTAAAGTACTTAACACACATAATATAAACACCTAAACTAAATTACCCAAGCTTGATCTTGATCTTCAATATGCTTGACTTGGTACACTTGCAGGTGAAGCTTAAACTTGAATCTTTAACTGGAATTACGATGCTTCACTCCACTATTCCACCAACCTCCATTGGATATGGTCGTGAATACACAATTCCATCCATCCCCTAACATGTTGTTTATCTACAATAAATAGATAAGCACAAACAGTAGACAAACAATATTAGAGGTAAATTATTTGTTAAACTTCATCAAAACCAAAAGGCCAACAAACGTGACCCTCGCGTTCCTTCTCCAAGACGCGATGTGATATGTCGTGTACAAAAGGATCAACATGGGTTTAAGATTCATGTTCACCAAGAACCAATCTCGTCTACTGATGGACAGCGGGTTCCAGCTTCAACCTCACATTCAGTGAGAGTCTTCCCATGTCTCTAATTTAAGGGAGCTTTTATCGAGAGAAAGACTGGTACAACAAGCTACTCATCCATGTTAATATGAGTGACTTATTTCTGCGGTCCTCTTGGAATGCCAATGTTGTGCTTCTATATCTAGTCGGTCAGTGTTCGATCGATTGACGAACGTTGCTCGACCAAACAAACGACGACATCATTATAAGAAGAAATCTTTAGAGGCTGAGTATCCTGAAGTCACTATCAATGTGATAGGTAGAGGGAAGTCATCAGTCTCTACTTCTGATGAATCAGAGACAGATCGTTCTCCAAGCGTCAGAGAAACCGTGAGCGAGTTTGAAGGAATCTACCGGCACACTCGAACCCAGACGGGAGCCATTCCTCCTGTTAATTATCAAAGATTGGCTAGAGGAGTGAATTCTAATAATGAACACTCAGCCATTGTAGAGTCTAAATCTTCAAGTTCTTTCGTAGAACATGGGAGCTCTGTCTATATGACAGGAAATCCAGAAGATCTCTCAAAGAGCCTTGATGAGAAGTAAGCCATGCTTCAAGCACAACAGGAAATCATTAATCAAATTTGATCTATGCTGGCTCAGATCGTTGTAGATAGGGCCAATTCTAAGAAAACTGAGTCACAACCTCGGCAGGAATCCTCCCGAAAAGGAGGATCATCCACATCGTAAACAAAAAGTGAATGAGACCTCTGATCAAGAAGCTCATCACATAGCCGCTTCCTATTGAAGGCAATAAAAATTACCTTTATCCCTACACAACAACTTGGAACAAGTAAAAGAGCTTAAGAGTCCATCTCTAGAAAGGCAAGCCGACTCCCCGAGAGTCCACCCGACTCAGGCCGACTCCCTAAAGAGTCCAACCCCTAGACGACTCGAATGGCTAACTCCCCGAAGAGTTCAACCCCCGAGATGACTCGAATGGCTGACTCCTCGAAGAGTCCAGCCCCCTAGATGACTCGAATGGTGGAGACCCCCTCATCAACTCGAAGGGCGGTGTCAGTCCACCCCTCGAAGACCAAGTTGCCGAGACCCTCTAGTCGACTCGCCAAGTCCAAGTGGTCGAGACTCCCTCGTCGACTCGAAGGGTCAAGATCCCCTCATCGACTCGAAGTGGTGGAGACCCCCTCGTCGACTCGAAGGGCTGAGACCCCCTCATCGACTCGAAGGGTCGAGACCCCCTCGTCAACTCCAAGTGGACGAAACTCCCTCGTCGACTCAAAGGGTGGTGTCAGTCAACACCTTGAAGACCAAGTTGCCAAGACCCCCTCGTCGACTCGTCAAGTCCACGTTGCCGAGACCTTCTAGTCGACTCACCAAGACCAAGGGACGACACCCTTTCGTGTCGACTCGAAGGGTGGTGCCAGTGTCCCGATTGAAGTCGGGACGATACCCCTTCGTGTCGACTCGAAGAGTGATGTTAGTCTCCCTCCTGAAGTTGACTTGCCAGCATGAGTCGGACTCTCCTATTTTATGAGCTCACCCGCTTGAGCTAAAGCTCGCCTGTAGGCTCGAGCTCGCCTTAGATGTGAGCTTGCCTGAAGGCTAAGCTCGCCTAACAACCCCAAGCTCGCCAACACGCTTGTCAACTGCCCACTTGGGGTATGAGAACAGTCAAATCAATCAAAATGAGAATCCTCAGGGAGATCTATAAGCAGATAGAAGAAGACGGAGAGTCAAATCTCTTCTGCTTATATGCTGATCATGAACCTCATACCTTCCAAGAAACTGTAAAAGAAGATTGTTGGCGAACAACAATGGAGGAGAAGATCCACGCCATCCAAAAGAATGACACTTGGGAGTTGACAACACTTCCACAAAATCACAAGGCAATAGGGGTCAAGTGGGTGTATAAGATCAAGCGCACAAAAAATGGTGAAGTTGATCGGTACAAGGTGAGGCTTGTAGCGAAAGGTTACAAACAAAAGTATGGCATCGACTATGAAGAAGTCTTTGCTCCGATTGCTCGACTGGATACGGTGAGACTATTAATTTCACTTGCAGCTCATCACAGGTGGAATATATATCATTTGGATGTTAAGTCAGCATTCCTCAATGGCGTTCTTGAGGAAGAGGTGTACGTGCAACAACCAGAAGGCTTTCTTGTGAAAGGGCAAGAAGACAAAGTGTACCATTTGAAGAAAGCCTTGTATGGCTTAAAGCAGGCACCACGGGCGTGGAACGCCCAAATTGATGGTTATCTTCATCAAAATGACTTCATTAAATATCCCTATGAACATGCCATCTACATGAAGAGGAACCATAAAGGCGAATTTCAAATAATTTGTCTTTATATTGATGATTTATTGTACACAGAAAGCAGTACCAAGATGCTTACTGAATTCAATGCGGCAATATTCAATGAATTTGAGATGACGGACAATGGATTGATGTCCTATTTTCTTGGCATTAAAGTGAAGCAGCAGCAAGAGGGGATTTTTATATCCCAAAAGAATTATATGAAGGAGATCTTAGAGAAGTTCAAGATGAATGAATGCAACCCTGTGAACACCCCGGTAGCCATCGGAATGAATCTCTCAAGAGAAGAAGATGGACGTTCCGTGGATTCAACTCTTTTCAAAAGTCTAGTTAGCAGCCTAAGATACTTGACAATCACAAGGCCCGATATTACTTATGGAGTCGGACTTGTGAGTCCCTATATGGAGACACTGAAGGAGTCTCACTGGCTAGCTGCGAAGAGGATACTAAGGTATATCAAAGACACACTCAACCTGGGTCTCTTTTATGCATATGATGAAAATGCACAACTAGTTGGTTACTCAGATAGTGACTAGGGATGTGACCAAGATGAGAGGAAAAGCACCATAAGCTATGTCTTATATCTTGGGTCAACTGCATTTTGATGGACCTCAAAGAAGCAAGGAATTGTAGCCTTATCTTCATGTGAATCCGAGTATGTGGCGGCTGCATCTATAGTATGTGAAGCAATTTGGTTGCGGAACATATTAAAGGAGTTGGATCATCCACAAGAAGACCCGATCGTAATTTTTGTGGACAACAAATCAGCCATCCAGCTTGCAAAGAACCCAGTATATCATGGGAGGAGCAAACACATAGATACACGGTTTTATATTCTCAGAGACCATGTAAAGCAGAAAACCGTTGAACTGAAGCATTGTCACACCACTGAACAAGTAGAAGATATATTCACCAAGCCATTATCAGGTGAAACTTTCATGAGGCTAAGAGACATGTTTGGCATAAAGACATTTTGATTTGAAGGGGCATGTTGGAATATCAAATTAAAATGTAAAAATAAATGAGGTTAATAGCATGAGTTTTAGAAGTGCAATGGTCATAAGTTTAGAAGGGGAAGAGACATAGGTTATGGAAGAATAAGAGTTACTCACTCATTTATGATATTTTATCTTTATTGGCATTAAAAGAGGAGTTTAATTTGTGACTATTAGTATGCCTATACGTTTTGTTTTTGAAGCCTATATAAAGGGCTATTGTAATCATTGTTTCATCAAGAAAAAAAATTGAAGAAATAAAATAAGTTCTTTGTCTTCATTTGGAAGAGTTCTAAGTTCGTAAACTTAAGAGTCAACAGAGGAGGGGTCCACATTATTTACTATATTCTAAGATGAGAAGAGAAAAAGAAATCAACTTGCCGAACGAAAGAGTAGAAAGTTAAAACATAGAAAATTATTTTCACTGAACTTGGTTGGAAACGTTTGCATGCAAGAGACGGGATGGAAAAGGCTTCCAAAGGCGACAGCGACCACAAACAATAGGAAGACTTTTCTTCAGGACAGGATAGAAAAGACTGAAAAGACTTTACTTCAGAAAGACTTTACATCAACGGCTGTGCGTATGCCGTTATACGTACGCAAGTCATGACTTGGAGTTCTTTAGCACAATGGTTGAACTTCGCATTAGTTACGCATCGAGCCAAGTCTTTCATGATAAATTCAAGTATCGAGTACATACTTGCATGCATCCAACCAACAGGTGCAACCCTTTTTTGTGATTTCATATGTGAACCAGACTCTCACACATAAAAAATAAATGCTTGCGAAAGCCAATTTCATGGCCGGCCATTATTGGCTTAATTGTCATTGTTGGGATAATTACCCACTAAACCAGAGTTTAGAGAGACAATCACAAACACAATATTTACGTGGTTCGATCAAATTGATCTACGTCCACGGCAAGAGGGTGTATCACTATATTTCTTTCTCAAATTACAACACTCATACAAAATCTCACTTATTCGTTGTGTGGCTTTTTCACTCTCTGTCTTGATTTCTTAGTTTTGGAGTGTGTTTTTAACAGAGGAAGAGGGGGGGCTTTTATAGGCTTCAAATCCTCTCATTTGTCAACAAAAACGGCACCTCTCTCTCTTTCGGTGAGCTACACACCAAAAAACCAGCCAACCCCCAAGTCAACAATTTCGGCCCTCTCTCTCTTTCGGTGCCTCTATATTTGACTTCAAAAATCGGTGCCTCCATTGTTGACCAACAATCTCCACCTCGGTGAAGTTTTCCCAAAACTGAGCCGACACCAATAACTAGTGAGTCTTCACCCATCTTGCAAACAATGCCCCAAAAGGGGCCACTTAACAAGTACGAATGCCTCCCAAATTCAAGCAGTGCTTGAACTTGAAGGCCGGAATCGGTTTGGTCAACATGTCAACTGGATTGTCTGCAGTACCAATCTTCTTCATCGTGATGTTTCTTTCAGCAGTTGCCTCACGAATGAAATGATATCTGACATCAATATGTTTTGTCCTCTCATGATGTGCTGAGTTTTTGCTTAGATGTATTGCGCTCTGATTGTCACAAAATACAACTGAACTAGCCTCCTGCTGTAGTCCAAGTTCACTCACGAGATTTCTCAACCAAATGGCCTCTTTTACTGCTTCTGCTGCTGCCATGTATTCTGCCTCTGTAGTAGACAAGGCAACTGTCGACTGTAGAGTCGATCTCCAACTAATAGCTGAGCCAGAAAGAGTAAAAAGATAACCAGTCAAAGATCTCCTTTTATCGAGATCACCTGCATAGTCAGAATCTACAAAACCTACAACTGAGGTTCCCAAAGTACTGCTATCAAAAACTAAACCCAAATCTGAGGTACCCCTAAGATACCGAAGGATCCACTTTACTGCTTCCCAGTGTGCCTTCCCTGGTTGAGCCATGTATCTGCTCACTACACTGACTGCCTGGGCAATGTCTGGACGAGTGCAAATCATAGCATACATTATGCTACCCACTGCATTAGAGTATGGAACTCGGGACATCTCCTTCTTCTCGTTCTCACTTGTAGGTGAATCTAAAGCCGAGAGCCTAAAGTGAGGAGCCAAAGGAGTCGTAACTGGCTTGGCCTTCTTCATCCCAAAGCGTTCAAGTACCTTTTCAATATAGCTCTTCTGTGAGAGATATAATGTTCCAGCTTTCATGTCCCTCCTGATCTCCATACCTAAGATCTTGTTTGCTGCACCAAGATCTTTCATCTCAAACTCATCACTGAGTTGTTTCTTCAAAATAAGAATCTGTGACATGTTCTTAGTAGCAATAAGCATGTCATCGACATATAATAGAAGATAAATAAAAGAATCATCTCCTAGATGCATGTAGTACACACAACTATCATAAGTACTTCTTGAGTACCCATGACTAAGCATAAAATTATCAAACCTCTTGTACCACTGTCTGGGAGATTGCTTCAGGCCGTACAAAGATTTCTTCAATCTGCAAACTTGATCTTCTTTACCTTCTACGAAGTATCCCTCTGGCTGAGACATGTAGATAGTCTCCTCAAGTTCGCCATGCAAAAATGCAGTCTTCACATCAAGCTGCTCAAGCTCCAGATCAAATAGAGTAACCATGGCAAGCAATACACTGATGGAGGTATGCTTCACAACCGGAGAGAACACTTCATCATAGTCAATTCCCTCCTTTTGTCTATAACCCTTAGCTACCAACCGTGCTTTGAATCTAGCATCTTCAACCCCTGGGATCCCTTCTTTCTTCTTGAAAATCCACTTGCATCCAATTGTCCTTTTACCCTTAGGTAATTGCACCAAATCCTAAGTCTGATTCTTGTAGAGTGACTCGAGTTCTTCTGTCATAGCCGTGGCCCAGCGTCCAGATTCTCCGCATGAGACAGCTTCAGTAAAGCTTGATGGCTCTTGAATACTCATCTCTTCAGCTGTCGTGAGAGCATACGCCACTAATTCAGCATGTGCATATCTTTGAGGAGGTTTGATCTGTCTCCTCTCTCTGCCAGTGGCTATGGAATAAGGTTCTTCAGTCTCAGCATCATCAGCATCTGAGCCTGAATCATGTTTCTCTTCTACAGCTGTAGGAGCAAATTTTATAGACGACTTTTGAGACGTCTCTCCCTCGAGCTCCACCTGAAGCTCCACCTTATCCATAGTCTTCTCTACATTTCCTGTAGACTCAACAGAAACCTTCCCATGATCAAGCATATATCTTTCATTAAAAGTAACATCTCTACTAATAATGAATTTAGGAGAATCAGGTTCAAGACTCCACAAACGATAGCCTTTAACGCCATCAGCATAACCAATAAATATGCATTTCTTAGCTCTAGGATCAAGCTTACCCTCTCTAACATGATAGTAAGCGGGACATCCAAATACCTTTAAATTTGAATAGTCATTTGGTTTACCTGACCATACCTCGTTTGGAGTCTTGTGTTCAATGGCGGTAGAAGGAGACCGATTCACCAAGTAACAAGCTGTGTTAACAGCTTCAGCCCAGAAGTTTTTATCCAAGCCAGAGTTTGAGAGCATACACCTAGCTATCTCCATCAACGTTCTATTCATGCGTTCTGCCACCCCATTTTGCTGAGGAGTGTGCCTGACCGTGCGATGTCGTACGATCCCAGAATTTGAGCAGAACTGATTGAACTCACCACTGCAGAACTCTAGGCCATTATCTGTTCGGAGACGTTTAATCTTCTTTCCAGTTTGATTCTCAACAAGTACTTTCCACTTCTTGAAAGTTTCGAACACCTCACTTTTGCGCTTGAGAAAGTAAACCCAAACTTTCCTGAAAAAATCATCAATAAATGTCAGAAAATAAAGAGCACCACCTTTGGATGGAACTTGAGCAGGTCCCCACAAATCTAAATGGATGTAGTCGAGAGTGCCCTTCGTCGTATGTGAGCCAGTCGAGAAGCTGACCCGAGTTTGCTTCCCAAACATACAATGCTCACAGAAATCCAGTGATGATGTATGATCACCACAGAGTAAGCCACGTTTTACTCAAAATAGTCATCCCCTTCTCACTCATGTGGCCTAAACGCATGTGCCACAACTAAGTGGTGTCCCTATCAGCATCAGAAGACACACCTGCAGAGCCTGTCACCGTGCTTCCTTGGAGAACATAAAGACTGTTCACCTTACTACCTTTCATCACAACCAATGAACCCTTAGTAACTCTAAGAGCTCCACCTTCGCCAGTGTAAGAACACCCAATAGAATCCAAAGAACTCAAAGAAATTAAATTTTTCTTTAAGCCCGGGATGTGTCTTACATCTGATAAAGTTCTCACTATCCCATCGTGACACCGGATGCGAACTGTACCAATGCCAATTATCTTGCAAACTGCATTGTTACCCATCAAAACTGATCCACCACTTATAGATTTGTAAGTAGTGAACCAATCTTTATTTGGACACATATGAAAAGACGAACCTGTATCCAAGATCCATTCTCTATCGGAACGGCCATCCAAGGGACATACTGCAAGAACCGTCTCAGCAACAACGACAGTATCAGCCTTTGCCGTATTAGCTGAATCTGAGGTTTCACCATGCTGGTTGTCTTTCCTCTTTAGAGCATAGCATTCTGACTTGTAATGTCCTTTCTTGTGACAGTAGAAACACTCCACATTTTTCCTGTTTGGGGCTGACCTGGACTTTGAGCGATTTCTGGATTGCCCTTTATCACCCTCTCTGCCTTCGATCTACCTCTGGCTAGCAGACCATCAGCCTGCCTATCGGTACCTCTCCCATTCAACTTTGTTCTCAACTCAGCAGAGTTCAAAGAGGCCTTCACATCCTCAAGACTTATGGATTCTCTTCCATACAACATAGAGTTAACAAAGTTTTCATAAGAGTCAGGCAATGAACACAAAACAATGAGAGCCTGGTCTTCATCATCAAGTTTAAGATCTAGGTTTTTCATATCCATGACAATTTTATTAAATTCATCAAGGTGTTCCTGAATGGGTGTACCTTCCTTCATCTTCAATATGTATAGCCGCTGCTTCAGGTATAATCTCGTAGTAAGAGATTTCTTCAGGTAGAGACTTTCGAGCTTTGACCATAACCCCGCTACCGTTTCCTCATCGGCAACTTCACAAAGCACATTGTCGGATAGTGACAATTGCAAGGCGCTGTGAGCCTTTTCGTCCATCTCTTCGATCTCGGCAGTAGTCATATCTTCTGGGTATTTCCCGTCGATAGCTTTAACCGTACCTTCACGTCGCAACAAAGCCTTCATCTTTATCCTCCATAGGCCGAAATTGTTCTGGCCATCAAAGATCGACACCGAGAACTTTACGGAAGCCATTGTAGAGGATTGAAAGATGTTCTAGAACCGAGAAGCTCTGATACCAATTTGTTGGGATAATTACCCACTAAACCAGAGTTTAGAGAGACAATCACAAACACAATATTTACGTGGTTCGATCAAATTGATCTACGTCCACGGCAAGAGGGTGTATCACTATATTTCTTTCTCAAATTACAACACTCATACAAAATCTCACTTATTCGTTGTGTGGCTTTTTCACTCTCTGTCTTGATTTCTTAGTTTTGGAGTGTGTTTTTAACAGAGGAAGAGGGGGGGCTTTTATAGGCTTCAAATCCTCTCATTTGTCAACAAAAACGGCACCTCTCTCTCTTTCGGTGAGCTACACACCAAAAAACCAGCCAACCCCCAAGTCAACAATTTCGGCCCTCTCTCTCTCTTTCGGTGCCTCTATATTTGACTTCAAAAATCGGTGCCTCCATTGTTGACCAACAGTCATGCATTATTTGTTTCTGAACTTTTACCTATAGAATGATTTTTTTTACAGAAAGAAACAGGGTGAAGTGTCCTGTTTATATATCATTAAGTTTTACCAAATACCTATCGTAACTTAAAACTGAATAGTCTAAGTACCAACGAGAACGATTAGTCCATACCAAAGAATAAGGATAAGACCATAGCCGTCACCTATTACTTAGGAAAGAGAAAATTGTAGTAGAGAACTCAGACTAAACAGTTCTAGAAAAGGATAGAAGGGAGAGTATACATTGTTTAGAGCTACCATAGAGTTGGTATTTACGTTAAAAGCAAAAAGAGATTAGATAGTATTTGTATATAAGTAATTAAAAAAGAGAGTTATATCAACATTTTGATTCCTTAGAAGTTGTCATCCACTCAAGCCATGTCATGGGATGAAGAGCCGTCTTGCAACAGTTGGGCTAATCCCCTCTCGACCACTAGTTTCTGAACAGTGGCAGCTCTATTAGATGCAAGATTACATATCCATAACATTATGAAATGAGTGATATTAGATACCAAAACATGGGAGAGACATCTGTCTCTTTGAAAATTAGATTGTTCCTTGCTCTTCATAAAGCACCAACAGAGAGATGAAAAAAGAATAGACCAAAGGTGTCTATCTTTTTATCCACCAGAAAAGGGCCATCGATTCCATAATGTAACTGAACTCATGTGTTAGAGAAGATTTTTGAAGGAATGATAAGAAGAAGCTCCAGATCACTTTCACATATCATCGATTATGGAATAGGTGTTCATCACTTTCAAGGCCTTCATTGCAGAATGAGCAAGTAATGTCACCAGTCCAACATTTTTTTCCTCTTGTTAAGAATCTAAAGAAAAACTTTCACTTTGAGAGGAGTTATAGAGTTCCAAATAAAATTATAACATTTGGACGAAATTCTAGTGCCATTAATGAATGTATATATAGATCGGACAGTAAAGGTGCCAGAAGGATGGTATGGCCACCGTGCCACATAATTGGCATTGGTTGGTTATGTAGGAAGATTAGAGAGATAATCTCTAAGAGCATAGACCTCAGATGTTTCAAGATTGGTGATAGGCCTTATAATCAATGGTTGTCATCTCCATTGATTGTTGTGGAGAATCTCTTGAGGCCTAACACTGACATTAGCTGAGATGAAAAGTTTGTAGGCCCAGGGGAAAAGAGATGCCAAGGTATTGGGACATGTCCATTTATCCTCCTAGAAGCTCTTACAAGATGATTTGCCTAATTTCCATTGAACTTGACTCCTAAAACCCTGATTGCTATAGCATATATCCCGCCAAAATCTAGAGGCTGAATGGCCCGGTGGTGTGCAGGTAGGATTTGGGTAGTGGGAGGAGTACAAAGAAGTGAGACCTTTACATAGGAAGGACTCATTTTGAACCATCTTCCACGTCCATTTGGAGATGAGTGCAATATTGAAATCATGAATGTTGAGAATGCCCAAATCCCTTTTTTTATGTTTACAAATCAAACTTTATTTGACTACAGACTTACAAAGAGAATAAGAGTGTTTTCCACCCCTTTAGGAAATTCCTTCTATTCCTGTCCATTGCCTTAATAAGCCAAGAAGGGAGTTTGAAGAATGACAAATAGTATAGGGGGAGGGACTGATTCATGTTTGAAAATCTTATCATCAAATTTGTCTACTTAATTAGTAACATTCCTGCTAATCTACCTACTAATTGTTTGATATCTTAGAATGACTGATTCATGTTGCTCAATTTATTATGAAATGATTACGCATAAAATAATTTCTTTAAAATTAAAAAACCATTATCTGCTAAACATGAGACCCATATGTTGCAAGATACAAGACAACCTACTAACAACCAACAACTGAATATTTACATATGAAACGGTTGGAAAGCAAAAATTGCCACCCTACTGACAAAACATCATAGATAAAAAAACCATCTAGAATATTATGAAATCCACTTTGTAATAAAACCATCAAGTTTTCGCAGCCGTTTTGTTAGTTCTCCAACCAGTCATATTCAATAATTCAAAATACAAAAGTAATAAAAGATGTGAATTTTTTCGAGCGCGCATAATTTGTTTTTCGTTTCATCAATTTAGTGACTACAACATTTTTCTCCGTTGAAAAATTAAGTTCTTCTTGGTAAAAAAAAATAGAATAGAAATTGTTTTGACTGCTGAAAAGGTAGAGATTTTTCTAGACCCGAATCAAGCTAACATAACGGTTTCAAGACATCTTATGGTGGTTTGAGGCTTTGAGCGATCTTAACTTTGGTCTTGACCTCAGTCACACGTAACTCGAGCTCAATTCATCAACTTATAGTAGCTAATAGAGATAATAGAATGTATCAATCAGTACTTACTAGAACAATCAAATTTGTATATATACTAAAGATAACTAGATGAACAGTACTTAGTTACAGTTCATCCCAGTTAATTACAATATATATAAAAATTTTGAGCAAGACAAAATAATTGATAAATTCGTCAAGTCGAGCTGTTGTTTAATCACGCTGGGAGGAATGGGGATCAAACCATGGTGTGAACAAGACTTTGTTATTTTTTTATTTGTTTTTACACAAATCCACAGGTTTACACCAACTTATTTTGATACACCCAAATCCATAGTTGGTCCTTTGCATGTAAACCCAGAGCTTTATCCATTTCATTTTTACCTCCACCCACCCCCCACACACCCACCACCTTCCAGAATTTCCTTAATGTTGTTTACCTATATACACAAAATTTTACTCCAATTTGTCAGCCACTTCCACTTCCGATGAGTCTTTTGCCTATAAACAAAAGTTTTAACTCTATCTATTTTTAACGTGTCCACTTGGCCACTTCCAAAAAGGGTAATTTCTCTATGAACCTAAACTTTATCTCCTTTTATTTTTAAGAAACTCATCCGCTCCAAAATTATCTTAAACTTAAAATGCTACATAAAGTCTATACTACTATAAAAAGAGGATTGGGATGTTAAAACTTTTACTTTTCTTTTTTGCCCTCTCAAATTTTGATAAATTCTAACTACGTCATTACCTCTAATTAATCTTTCATTAAATAATTATGCACCTCTTATTAAGAGGGTGTTTGGAGGAGCTTATTGTTTGGTCAAACTAGTTTTTTAAGTTAGTTTTTTCCTATCTACTTGTCTAGTAAAATACCAAATTAAGCCCCACTTTAAAAAGCTTGTACACGTTAGCTTTTGAAAAATTAGCTTATAAGCTCACCTAAATATATGTTTGACCAAAAAAATTACTATTCTACCCAAACAGTGTGTATAGCATTTTTACCAAAAAAACCAAAAGCCATAGAAGCCAATTTAGCTTATAAGCTTCAAAATAATAAGGGCTCTCAAACACCCTCTAATTATGCACCTCTTGTTAATTATGCACCTCCACACCTTCCTAAATAATTATAATTATCAATAATATTATAACTATTAATTATTTAAAAATAGTAAAATAAAATATTTTATAAAATAAGTATACACAATTATTAGTAGTAACCAATTAAATTATTATAATAATTATTTATGGATTATAATAAAAGAATTAAAATAATAGTATAATTAGAATAATATATTACAAAATACTATTAAGAATTATACTATGATTCAATGAGCAATAAATAAATAGAATAAATTTTGAATCACATAAATAGTATAATTATTTTAATAATATCACATAAATTATGAATTACACTATTTTTTAGTATTATATTATTAAATAAATTAAATAAATAATTTAATATTATTTTTAGAGTATTTTCTCAAAGATTATTACATGTTACTGCATAATCTATAGTTGGTAATGATTGAAAACTAACCTAAATTATATAATATTAATAATAGTACTATTAATTGTTAGTGATAGTATAATAAAAATTTATAAAATATTTATAGTACTAAATTATCTAGGAGCGCATAATTAAAAAAATTAAATTATATAAATATTCTATAGTATATAGATAGTATAGTTATTTTAATAGTATTACTTGAACTAAGAATTATAATATTAAAAAGGAAATTATAGTAAACCCCCACGAAGTTCTAGCATTTTGCAGTAGATAGACCCTATGAACTTTCGAAATCACACTAAACCTCTAATATATTTTGTAGAAAGCCTCCAATATCTTTTAGATAAATTACACCAAAACCCAAATAACTTTGAAAATGCCTTTTTTATGCTGCTTTCTGTTTCTAATTTATGGGGGGTTATCTGCAAAATTTAGAAAACTATTCGAAGTTTTCTTTGAAAAAGAAGAGTCATTAGGGGTTTAATTCAATTTTCAACGTTCATATGGGCTAATCGTTCATAAGGATTTAGTGTAATTTACCCTATTAAATAATTATTATGAGAAGTAAATATTGCAATATGTTGCATGTATCAAGTGTAACTATGTTAGTTAATTTAGAGTTAAGTTAATAACTTTCAAGTTGGAGGGGTATAAATATAATTTAAGATAACATATAGTATTGATTGTTTTATTTAAGAATAATTTTAGATCTGGGAACTTATTTAAAAAAAAGGTTAACATTGGGCGATCATTATAAGAAAAATATTCAATTAAAATAACTATACAATAATAATTAATTTATACATTTCTTTTTAAGCAATCTTATTATACAATTGTATTTATTAACACATAGTTTTACTATTTAATAAAAAATTCAAAACTTAAAACATGAACGTTCACTTGCAAAGCACGTGCATTATACTAGCTAATTTTAAATATGCTTTGTATTACAATAGTTTGATATACGATATAAGTTACCATATTGTTATAACTTGATATGTCTTTATTCTAATTGATTAGAAATGTTTTGCATTTTAAATAAAATATTTAAATTATTATTATGTTGTTTTTTCGTACTAATATCGCATCATCGCAAATTGTGGGTTATTGCTTATAAACTGGAAGTTTTACACCTAGTTATTTGTAAATTCATCCACTCCCAAAAGAGTAATTGTCTATAAACCAAACTTTTACCCCCATTTAGTTTTAAACTCATCCACTTTCAAAATCACTCTTAGACCTAAAATATTTGATTGAATTAATTTTAAACTCATTTGTAATTGAGCAGTTTGATATGGAATGTATGTTGCTATATTTTGATTAACATGCTTTCTAGTGGTTAATTGCATGATGTATTTTTAAATCAATTACTCGATGGATTTTTAAATTAATTGCTCGAATTATTACCGCGACATCATGCAGGTTAATTTTATTTCGTTGTATTACTAAAGGCAATGCAACAACATGTGCATTAGTGGAATCACAATTTGTGCTCAGCCAATTCATAAACAACAACAAATGTGATAGCAAGTATTCCATCTTGAGCTTAATTCCATGTCAACAAGTTTTAAACCAGCAAAAGCATCTAAATGTCCATTAAATTACGCTATGATGGTAAGTCTGGGCTGCGAAGGAGTCATTATATAAGATGATTTAGGTTAATATGGGTGGATCATAAATTTTAATTTAGTCATGAACTTATAAACACTTTACCATTGATTTGTTTAACCATCGTTTCAACTAAGTCTCATCTTGTGCATTTTCTAGACTGAAAACATATATAGGTTAGGATACACGCCAACAAGAACGCCTCGTAAGAGACGCAATACACACCCAAACGAACGTAGAATCACAGAATAAAATCAGCAGACACAAATTCAATCATAGTACTCACAGATATAACGTGGTTCACTCTTATCACTAGTAGAAAAACGATCAACCTAGACGAAAATTTCCGTCTAGGTTGATTCAAATTCCATCTAGATTAGATCAACTAGACGGAAATCCGTCTAGTTTGGATGGTTTATTTTGCTTCCGTCTAGATTGAAGCAAACTAGACGGAATTCCGTCTAGGTTGATCAACCTAGACGGAAGTCAACCTAGACGGAATAAAGAATTTCGTCTAGGTTGACAAACCAGACAGAATTCCGTCTGGTATGTCAAACTAGACGTAATTTCCATCTAGGTTGACAGACCAGACGGAATTCCGTCTGGACAGTCAAACTAGACGGAAATTCCGTCTAGTTTGACATACCAGACGGAATTCCGTCTGGTATGTCAACCTAGACGGAATTTCCGTCTAGGTTGGTTTTTTATAACCTAGACGGAATTTCCGTCTAGTTAGACTCAACCTAGACAGAATTCCGTCTAGATTGCCTTTTTTCAGGAAAAAAATTTAATTAAACTTTGTATTTTCCTATACAATTACATTAATATTTGAATACATCCAGAAAATACTGTACACGCCACATTCAACCATCCAATTATAATCAAAATTCATAACAATTCCATTCAAAAACATCTATATAACCAAATCCAACACATTGTACAAATCCAACCATCCACTTCAAAATATACATCAATCAATTCCGTCTAAAACATATCCAACAATATATATACTAACAATGCACATGACTAAGATAGGATACAAGACATGAATAAATATAGTATTATAACAAATAAAACTGTTTATTGTATTAAAAATAAAAAAACCTCATCCATCGTCATCGGCGGGGGTATCTCTATCCCGATTACGAGAACGGGTGCTGCTCCCTCCAATATCTCCACTCTGAATGTTTAATTGAATAATCATTATGTGGTTTTGATAACATATTAGATAAAAATAAATTTATAAATATAAGAAAAATAAGGTACCTGAGCACTACTCTGTCTAGTGCCGGAATTATCGCCAATCGAGCTAATGATCCGTATGACACCACCATACGCGCTATAAGGAATAGCACCGCCTAAATATTGTATAACATACCCCATGAGATCGTCCATCGAGTTCGCCATTAGCGTAACTCTAGTCATCTCATTAGTCACCTGAATATGCAGCTCCGGGTCAATTTTGTCAATCAAGAAGGTAGAGATACGTGCGACAAATGGCATAGCCTGGAAACTGCTTGTGGCTGCTCTCATCGATGTAGATGGTGTGGAGGATGCTGTGGACGATCTAATGCTTATACCGGGTGAAGCTCCGACACAATGCAAATGATATCTTCCTCTCATATTATTAGGGAGAAATAAATATTAAACTTTGCTCTCAAATTCAATAATGGTAAATAAATATAAAATAGTATGTAGTATTCAAATTGATTCGATTTTTCACCATCCTTACCTATTATGACCCATCAAGTTCTGTGTGAGATTGATGTTCTCCTCTGTAGAAAGCATGTGAGGGTCCGGCTCGGTTTGTTCCTCCTCCTACGAAATGTACACAGATGCAGCCTCCTTGGATGCAGTCTCAAATCCCTCCTAAATCACAAATTTATAGTTAATTCAAGATAATGACCATATTATTTGTGTTCTCGTTTCCTCGTAATGTTAACAAAATAGAATTAATAATACTACTAAAGATATGTATAAGTCTCACCACTAACTCGAGATTTGCCGTGATCTTACCCCGATTCTTCTCATCATCCCTATATTATTCACGGAAAGTACCATATGCCGCTCTGGCCCTCAAGTGTATCGGCATTAATGATTTCTCCTATCATATTATAAATTATGAGATTTCATAACCATACTAAACATTAAGATCTTTTAAATCTTTAAATGACATATACCGTATCTTGACAATAAACATCCTCCAGATTGGCGTAGGAGTGTGAGCCCAAGTGATGGTCATGCAGCTTCTTTCTTCTATTTTCTAACCCCTTCATGGATTTATTCTTTAAAAAAAATTCTGTAAATATAAAATAAAATAATATCTTAAAATTATAAACTAAATTTCATGAAACTAACATTGGCGGCATCGTTGTCCCAATACATGAGGAGAGCCATGAAATGAATCTCGTCAACTCGGACATCGAGGTTTAAAAACCTCTGCCAGTCCTCCTCATACCTGTCATAGGTTTCATGTTTGATCTCATACCTCCATTGTTTGAGGACTGCTTCAACCTTGATATTAAACACATAATTCCAAGCCCCCTCAAAGTCCTCAAGGCAGAAGCAGTCATGTAGATTTACATACATATTTAGTAAGGATAATTTAATATCAATTACTAATTATTAATAAATGAAAATCTAAAACAATATGCACTTACCATAAGCTCAGTCCATATCACCTCGTATGCGGTCCATGGTAATTCTCGAAAATAAAAATAAGGGTTGATAATGGTTGCTCTACGCACGAGAACCCCAATATATGCATTTAATCGGGTCGACCAAGGACCAACGGGCAAATTAGAACTATTCCACCTAATAATGGCCTTCATTCCTCTTAGCGGTTGTTTAGAATCAGGCTTACCTCCGCCACATTGTCCCTCTATGTGATCTGACTTAGCACCTACAATAATGACAACATGATAATATATCATATAATATACAAATGTGAAAATTAAAAGTATTTATACAATTTACCATTCGCTATCTCTCTTTCTTTTGCTGCGAGTGCATCAGCTTTCCTAGTCTCCAACATAGGAAGCATTTCCTGATACCTTCTCGCAGCACGTGGGTGGTACTTCCTTGAGTCAGCCTTGGACTTATGAGAGTCCGAAGGTAAAGGTAAACTGAGATAGTCCTG
>BQKN01067711.1:38189-50502 GCA_022839385.1 Asparagus kiusianus | reverse complement strand
CGTTTGGACTTGAACGCTGGGGATGAACCCTGCATTTTGATGTTGCAACATAGGTCTGACCCATGCGTTTTGATGTTGAAGAGATCGTCAATTTGTAGTCTCTTTTGCTAGAGCATTGCAAAGACCGTCATCTTGTAATATTCGTCTTCGCTCCTTAAAAATATGAGAGTCGTCAGATTGTAACTCCCGATGTTGATTATGAAGGCTGTTGATTAGAGCTTTCATCAGTTGTTGCGAAGGTCGTCAGATTGTAACCTTCATCGATCTACATGAAAGTCTTCAAATTATACCCTTCTGGAAGTCGTCAGATTGTAACTTCCATCATCGGTGTTTGATGGGGGATCAGCTATCTGCAGTGATTTTTAGACAACCTACAGAACCCCCTCCAAAGTTTTTGAAAGTTCGCGATTGACTAGGACGAATTTTTAGAATACTTTGGATCTCAACTCTGATCTTGGAGCTGTTGATTCCTTATCGTAAAGGAGTTGTTCTCTGCACTCGCTTCAAAGGCATCTTGGTTGAAGGGATTTGCCACGTAGGACCTGTGTGAAGGTATGTGTCATAATCCTGCTTCTGGAATGCAGGGGTGGACCCCCTATGTTTTGAACTTAAGACGCGGGTCTCACCCTTGCGTTTTAAATTTGGAACCCGGGTGTGACCTCGGCGTTGTGGTTTTTGCAACGCAGGTCTAACCTCGGCGTTTTGACTTAAGACGCGGAGGTGGCTTTCATCAATTTTTGACTAAGTCTTTAAGACTTGTCTTTAGCTCATCTGATTCAAGTCTCGGCTCACATCCATTAAGCTGATGGGCCTGCAAATATACATAGGATTTTTGGCAAACCCTCAGTCATCAACGGATTTGATAAACCTTTACCGACTATCATTTGAGTCGGGCTAGCATATGAATTATTTGAATCCGTTTCACATGTAACGTTATGCTAAGAGAATGAACCCTCTTAGACTTGATGCTATGATTTTGAATACATAGACTTTGTCATTTTCACGGAAAAAGACTAACCGGTAACGCGTGTTAAGCGTAGACTTATCTCTAATTAGGGATCGAGATAAAGTCCCTGACACATGTAAGGCATGAAATTTGGTGTTATTAATAACGACCTGCCATGATGTTGAATACGCAGGCTTTTGTTCTTTTTACGGTCAAAGACTACCCGGCATCGCGTATTAGGCGTTGACTTATCCCTACTTAGGATTCGGAATAAAATCTCCCATACATGCGAGGTATGGATTCAGAGATTATTAATTTAATGATAATTACTGGCTACGATATTGAATACGTAGACTTTATCATTGTTTCTTCTTGTGTTATATTTTCACTTGAAACACTGAAAGAAAGTTGGAAGTGCCAGAGGTGTAGTATTAACTTGACATGAATTTTCACTTAGAGTGAAATTTAGTAATTTTCTTCATTATCACTAGGATAATTCCAGAAAATATTTAATCCACTAGGGATTTTATAATAAAAACTTGTTCTTCTTATTGAAAAAGGATTTAACAAGTTCATTAGAGGGTTGACTGTTAGACGTGTGATGTTAACCTAACAGTATTTATTGGGCCTATCGCTCTATTGAAGAGAGTCGATAAGTTGATTTGGTCGTTAGAGGTGTGATGTTAACGTGACAGGTTAGTGGATCTATCGCTCTATTGAAGAGAGTCGATAAGTTGATTTTGTCAGAGGTGAGATATTAACGTGATAGGAATTTGGACCTATCGCTCTATTGAAGAGAGTCGATAAGTTGATTTGGTCGTCACAGGTGTGATATTAACTTGACGGATATGTGGACCTATCACCCTATTGAAGAGAGTCGATAAGTTAATTGTCAGAGGTGTTTTGTTAACGTGACAAGATTGTGGACCTATCACTCTATTGAAGAGAGACGATAAGTTAATTGTCAGATGTTTAGTGTTAACATGATGAGAATTTGTTACAATCGGAGTAACTTTGTGGACTTATCATCCTATTGAAGATGATCGATAAGTAGATTTTGTCAGAGGTATGATATTAACGTGATATTAACGTGATATTAACGTGATAAGATTGCATTTCGATGAGAGCAACTTTATGGACTTATCATCCTATTAAAGATGATTAATAAGTGGATTATCAGAGGTGTGATGTTAACATGACAGGAATGTGTACTTGTGATTTGAACAATATTTAAAGACTTAGCGTCTTGCTGGGGAAGATTACGATTTTGAGCAATTTTGAGGACTTATCATCCTATTGAAGAGGATTGATAAGTTGATTGTCAGATGTGTAGTGTTAACGTGACAAATTAGGAGTGATGCAAGTTGAATTTATACTCCGTGGGGATGATGATCGTCAGAAGTGTAATGTTATCCTGACGAGGTGAAAGATTCGTTACTCTTAATCTAGTAGATTCCAAGTAACCAACCCCCAGTCTTGATTAAGACTTAGCAGGGGAATAAAAAGGAGTAGACAGGGCATATTACCTTGTGGGCCACTATCCATCAAGTCGGAATAGAGGCCCATCACTTGGTAGGCTACTATCTAATGAGTTTAACTATCAGAGGTAATTATTGACGTGATAGTTTTGGTGGACCCGCCATCCTACTGAAAAGGATTGGTGGGGGAATTTGAAGAAAATGGACTATCAGGGGCGATCATTAACGTGATAGTTTTGGTGGATTTTGTGGTTGACAGAGCTATTCTTATTGAACATGATAATTCAGAAATTTTATTACTCATAATCGAATGAACTATAAATAAACCAACCTCCAGTCTTGAACAAGTGCAAGGGGGGAAAGGAGTAGACATGACACGTCTCCTAGTAGGCCACTATCTAACGAGTTTGACTATCAGAGGTAATTGTTAACGTGATAGTTATTAGACCTGCCATCCTACTGAAGAGGATTGGCTTCAGTGGTCGTAGTATCTTCCCCTTCTAACTGAGAAGATTAGGCTTGGTCCGATGGTTCAGGTTGATCCTGCTTATTTTGTTCTTCAGCTTTGACCCTGGCAATGATTTTTTGTGCCTGTTCTCCTTGAGAAATTAGTTGTCTCCAGGAACGACATTCTACAACTCTTATTTGTGCTAGAAGGTCGGTCTGTAGGTTGTGTCGACAGGTCTCCACTAAGGTAAACTGTGTCATGCCTGATGAACATCGGAGAGCCATGCTTCAAAACCTCTTGACGAAGGTTTTGACGGACTCCCTCTTTTTCTGTTTAATGGCGAGAAGGGTATGGATGGAGACTTCAGTATCCTCTTCAAAGAATCTTGACAGGAAGAGTCTCTCTAGATCCGTCCACTTTTGGATACATCCCGCAGGCAGTTTCCTAAACCATTCAAAGGCAACTCCCTTGAGGGTGCCAATGAACAATCGAGCCAGTATGACGTTGTTTGATATCACATTCTCAGTCTGTGACTTAAAATGATAGATGTGTTGGTTTGGTGATCCCGTGCCGTCAAAAGTTTGAAGCGTCGGGACCTCAAACTTTGGAGGATAAAGGGTTACAACCTATTCAGCAGGATAAGGCCGCACTACTCCCTCATCTTGGAGCTCACTTCTCTAGGCTATAGCATTGAGGCGGGCTTCCAATTCCTTGATTTTAGCCGACTGAGGATTTTGCTCATTCTCAGCTTCTTTTTCGGAGTATGATTCTTCGTGATGAGTTTCTTGCTCAGCAGTCTCATTCACTCTTTATTTCCCCTTCGATATGGATCATCCTCCTTTCTGAGAGGATTCCGACCGAGGTTGTGACTCAGTTTTTTAGAAATTGACTCTATTTGCAATGATCTGAGCCATCATATCCCGAAGTTTATTGATGGTTTCCTGCTGTGCTTGGAGCATGTCCTCCTGCTCAGCAACCCTCTTTGAAATATCTTCAGAATTTTCTGCCATGTGGGCGAAGCTCTCATGTCCAACGAAAGGGCTTGATGATTGAGACTCCGCAATGGCTGAATGTTCATCATCGGAATTGGTTCCTCTGGCTAATCTTTGATAGTTAACCGGAGGAATGGCTCCCGTTCGAGCCTGAGTATGTTGATAAACTCCATCAGACCTATTAAAGAGGTCTTTCATAACAGGAGACTGATCTTTCTCTGACTCATCAGGGCTAGGGACTGTTGATCTCCCTCTGCCGATCATGTTCGAAGTGACTCCAATGTATTCATCCTCCGAAGTCTTCTTCTTGTGAGATCATCGTTGGTTATAGAGCAAAGCGACGTTCATTGGTCGGTTGAACATCGACAAATTGACTACGCATGAGTAACACTAGCATCCCGAGATGACCGTAGGAATCAGTCGTTTACATTAGAATGAACGAATGAATTGTTGCATCGGTCTTTCTCTCAATATGGACTCTCCCAAATCTGTTGCAAAGATTCACGGAGAATTACTCACTGATCATGAGGTTTGAACTGGATACCCCAGTCCATGATTGGACAGGACTGGCTCTTGGTGAACGTGGATATGGTTGAGATGCCGTGAATCCATGGACTTCTTATATCCGCCCCTCAATCTAGTTACGCTACGCAGAGTATTCAGGGGTCTCGCTGTCCGGTCAACGAGCCGAGGGTCCAGGGGGCGGTGTGCCCCTGGATGGGGGGTCCGGGGGGTAGACTACTCCCCGGTGGGGTTTGGGGCAGCGCCCCGAAGCTCCATGATATATACCAGGTTCCGTATTAGATTTTGTTATCGAACGCATGCCTGAGCTCCAGGTTTTGCTGGTGAAACACAGTCCTGAGGTTTGCATTTTGCTGATGAAACGCAGTCTTGAGATCTGCATTTTGATTCTGGAATGCACTCCTGAGAGTTGCGTTTGGTTTTGGAAATGCTTCCTTGAGGGTTGTGTTTTGCTTGAATAACACGCTCCTGAGGGCTGCGTTTTGATTGAAAAACGTGCCTCTGAGTGCTGCGTTCTGCTTGATCGATGCGGTTTTGAGGTCTGTGTTTTGATATTGGAACACGCTTCTGAGAGTTACGTTCTATTTGGGAAACGCACCCCTGAGAGCTGTGTTTAGCTTGGCTTATGCGAGGCTCATGCTTGGGCACACAAAAGCGAGGCTTGCGTTCTAAAGTAGAAACGCAGAGCTCGTGTTGAGGCTCATAAACGCGGAGCTCGCGTTGATTGGAGGATCGGTTCTCTTAGAGTTGTACCAGAGCTAAGTCTTCTCCTTCAGAGAGGGGACTGTATCAATAGTGTAACCCCCAGGAAAGACGGTCCTTTAATGAGTCAGCCTTAACTGGAGCTTTAGTCTCCTTATGGACTTTGTGGATCTTGCGCATAGCCTTGGTGCTAAGGGATCTGGAGGAGAGGGCCTTCTCAAACTTGACTTGATCAAACTCTACCACGAGAGTGTCAACCGTTGTTCCAGCGAGGTTGACGTTGGATTGCACCACCACTTCTTCATCAGTAAAGCTTATCCCTAACGGAGTCACCATCTTTTGTTTGTTGGAAAAAATTTGCAATAAGAAAATGGAAAGAATTGAATTTGATTTATTCTCTCTAACTCAATTATAATTTGATTTTCCTGATTACAAAAGAGAAGAGAATTGATACGAATTCTCCCCTTTGTTTAAGTCTGGGTTCTTTACGATGGCGATAGAGTGCCTCTCTCGAATATTCGCGTCGAGTTTGCTCTCCGTTGACGATCTGACGTTTCGCTTCACTGGAACGGTATCTTCTCCTCACGATTTGACGTTGTGGAGAACTTGCAAAGCAAGTCTTAGAATTCTGAACGAGTTTAGAAGAACTTGCAAAGCAAGTTTGAAACTCTTAACGAGTTAGGGAACTCTGAGCGAGTTATAACTCTATGAAAGAGTTGATTGATTTAACCAAAAACCGGTTTGTAAGCCAAGTTTGATGAAGAAAGCTCCTGTTATCGATCTCTAAAGTTCTAGAAATTCCCCCAAAAAGCCAGCGATCCCAAAAAAAAGAGACTCGAACTCAGTTGAGTTTACCCATATTTATAAAGGGATTAAGGGGTGTAACTACCCCATTAATCCGCTCCTAAGTGTGGCGGAAATCCCTCCAATCATGGGGGAAAACGGTTTCTGAAACCGTTCACCTCGAGCTTGAACGAGTCCATGCCGAAAATGGCATTCTGGGCCCGAACTCTGCATGTTAGACTTGAAACGCAGAGTTGAGCTTATTTTGGTGGCTGAGAACGCACAGGTCGCGTTGTGTTTTGACGTTGCAACGCAGGTGTAGGCTGTCTAAAAAATCATAATAGAAAGCTAGTCCCCGTCTAGCCACAATTAAGAAGGTTACAATCAGACGACTTTCTTATTACCAAAGAAAAGTTGTAATTGAAGGATGCCCCTGTAGATCATGGAGAAATTACAAGCCAACGATTTCTTTAAACCGAGAGGTAGAATTCAACCCTACAGTCAAAACACAAATGGCTACGTTCCAAAGGTCAAAGCAACGCAATCATGGCATCCTCAGCTATCAACACAGCCCCATATTGGAGATGATTGATCTTGATGGCTGCGACAACAACATGACCAATATTATATTAGCAACTATCAGAGGTGCTTATGAGCAGTGTAATGATTTTAGAAAAGCGGGAAGATCTAGAGACTACGTGAACAGTCTTATTAAAAAGCTTGCCATATCGTGACCTGTAGTTGATAGAGCGTTATTGGGATGCCTTAAGCGTCACAAATGACCTGGATAAGGCCTTCTCTACGTGTCATTGGTGTCATCCATATATAAAGACAGAGAGGACAGAACACAGCTCCAACCGCTGCAGAATGCAGCTCCAACCGCTGCATAACGCAGCTCCAACCGTTGCAGAACGCAGCTCCAACCGTTGCAGAACTCAGCTCAAACCGCAGCAGAACGCAGCTCCAACCACTGCAGAACGCACTTCCAGATACTGCGTTCAAACACAAAATCTATGCTAGAACGCAAGTCAAGGTTCTGACTCATTCAAACGTGATCCATACAGTTTCGAAAGCTGTTTTTCACCCACGATTTGGGGAGTGGTTTACGTGGGTTGTTACACCCGATTAATAGGGCGACTAAACCCCCATTTAGGCGCGGATTATGAGGACAGTTACACCCCTAATCTCCTTATAAATATCAATAAACTCAACAGAGTTAGAGATCGGATTTTGGGAAGTCAGAAGAGATTTTCTAGAATCGGATCAGGGAGAATTTTCCAGAATTGGACCTTTACATAATTAGAGGGCAACCACCTACGCCAGAAGAGCCCCAGACATTTGGTACTTGGCTTATTAACCGAATTATTTCGGTTCAAACAACTCTTTTCTTATTAGAATTTGTTACTCATTCTGAGCTACAATACTCGTCGAGAGTTCTTGAGAAGTTCAACCAGACAAGTCATTTGTTCCAGCGAATTGAGATTTTTGGATCGTCAACGGAGAGCAAGTTCGACGCAAACATTCGAAGGAAGCACTCCATCGCCACCGTGAAGAACGCAGATTTAAACAAATGGGAGAATCCAGATCATTCTATTCTCTTTTGTAATCAGGAAATCCAATTGTAATCGAGAGTTGAGAGATTTGTAATCATTCTTTTTCTAAGCAGTTAGAGAGAATAAATTAAATACGATTCTTTCATTATTTTCTTATTGCAAATTTTCCACCAAACAGCAGGTCCGACCCGTGCGTTTGGACTTGAACGCTGGGGATGAACTCTGTGTGTTGATGTTGCAACGCAGGTCCGACTCGTTACACTTGAACGCTGGGGATGAACCCTGCATTTTGATGTTGCAACGCAGGTCCGACCCGTGCGTTTGAACTTGACGCTGGGGATGAACCCTGCGTTTTGATGTTGCAACATAGTCCGACCCGTGCGTTTTGATGTTGAAGAGACCGCCAATTTGTAGTCTCTTTTGCTAGAGTGTTGCAAAGACCGTCATCTTGTAATCTTCGTCTCGGCTCCTTGAAAATATGAGAGTCGTCAGATTGTAACTCCCGATGTTGATTGTAAAGGCTGTTGATTAGAACTTTCATCAGTTATTGCGAAGTTCGTCAGATTATAACATTCATCGATCTACGTGAAAGTCTTTAAATTATAGCCTTCTGGAAATCGTCAGATTGTAACTTCCATCATCGGTGTTTGATGGGGAATTAGCTATCTGCAGTGATTTTTAGACAACCTACACCTCTGCTATAGACACGTACTCGGTTTCGGTTGTCAACATAGCTACAATATCCTGTAACTTGGATCTTCAACTTATCGTTCCACCACCCAAGTTGAAGATGTAGTCGCTCATGCTCCTTCTTGAGTCTATGATTATTTTCGAAAAATATTAATTTCAATGGAAACAATATAAATTTGCAAGTAAAAAAAATCAGACATTTATTATATTTAGCTTTTTTTTCCTACGAACCCGACGTTTTACGCTGATTTCTTTTCACACAAACACATACATGCTTCGCCATCTATTGGTTCAACTTAATTTAACCAGCAAACACTAAAACTATTTAGCACGGATGGAACCGGATTTTCTGAAAGAGAAGTGAATTTTATTTGAAAAGAACACATTCCCAGAAAAACACGTATAATGGTCAGCAAATATATATTTCTTAGCTTTCAATGGGACCTCTTTATTCTCCACGTTCAACATGCTGCGTTAATCTTTTACAATTCCTTCAAGCGCAGAAAGTAATATCATAACTAGCAGCCCCAAGACAGGTGAAGGTACTACTCTTGTCATCATAAGCGTAACTGTAGGCCTGAGGACATTGGGCCTTGAACATCTGAGAGTAGCTACTGGGCTTGCAGGTGTCTGGGCTTCCATATGCCCCTCTGCAACAATACTGATCCGTATTAAAAGCATCGCAGGCGCTGTTGCATCCCACGACGCTCCCATCCGGCCCCTTAGCTGCGAGCTCCGGCGGGCAGCCGGCGTTGATATTGGCCGGACACGAGGTGGAGGGGCAACCGGGCCCGCCCTGGGGCACGACGGATACGGGAACGTTGAAGCCGTCGACCAGGCTGACGTCGTAGAAGTCTTTTCCTTGGTCCCCCTGGACGGCGAACTCTATGAGGGTGGCGGGGGGCTTGCCTCCCGCGCCGTTGCATGACACCTGGCCGGAGCCGCAGTCGCCGGTCTGGCAGGAGAACTTCCCGGAGGAGTCTGCGGCGCAGCCTGTCCGGGGCCAGAATCGCCCGTGCCAGCCGGTGGGGGCGTCTAGGGAGACGGGGGCCGCTCCGCTGGGGAGCTCGAATCCCGTCTGGGATAACGGTGGAGAGGGTGAGCCGCCGAGTGTGGCTGGCCAGACTGTGTACGGACAGTTGTTCTTGAAAGTAAAAGTAGTGGACTCGGCACCTGAAATAACAACAACAATATATATATATATTATTGGTTTTAACTCAAGAGTTTGAGCCGTCAAATAAGTTTTATTTTTGTCATCGTAATCATTTTTTGCGTTTGAGAATAAAGAGAATTTTAAGTATTTTCTTTGTAAATAGAATGGTTAATTATTAATCCTTCTAAGTAAGAGTATTAGTAAACCCCTTATTTTAGGGGGTTTACTCATTTTAATTCTTCTCGAGGAGTTAGCTTAACCATTTTGTATTTTTTGTATTAGGCAAATTATGAATGGCTAGGTCACTCTACCTCCTGTATAGATTTTTTTTTTTTTTTTTTTGATGTTTAACGGGTTGAAAAAGTGTCATTAACATCTCACTTAACATGTTGCTAAACGGCACTTTAGAGGCTTGCCTAGTTAATCTAGTATGGTACTCTTTCTAAAGTGTAAGCCACACAAATGAATGAGAGATAAATAGGGGGAAGAAATTGTGTAAATATAAAACCAAAATGTTGTAACTCTCTCCATGAGATTGCTAACCCTTTAGCATATATACATAATCATCACCAAAGCCAAACTTTTGAGGGGCTAAAGATGTTAGCAAATGAAACATACCTTGGAGAAGGAAGAAGGCTAAGGAGAAGGCCAAGGCAAGCATTGCTCTATCCATGGATGATAGCTTAGCTTGAGAATTGTTGATGTAAGTATGCAATTCAGAATAGTTTTCTTGTGTATTTATAGGAATCCCATGGGGGTTTCCTGGGGGTCGTCAAGGGGGGGGTTGATCCATGGATATGATCATATACAATGGGATTCAGTCCTTTTATAATTTGAAATTAGTAATTTAGCGGCTACATGCTTTGTATTTTATGATAAATTCAAGTATTCAGTACATATTTGTATGCATGATGTAGGACGCTTAACAAACAATTTCATGGAGGATTCAGACAATCACGAGCAAAATACTGATTTATACGTATTATTGACTTTCGTAAAGAACCAATCATATCTTTCAACCCAGAAGGCGGGTTCTGACATATTATATATGTAAATCGCCTATCTCGACGAGACGGAGCCAACTAGATTGTCAATTTTTAAAATCTCATTAGTAATACCCAGTTATGGCTGAAATCTAAAAATAATCAGCTTTTAGTTTATTTTCTAGTAATAAAGTTGGAGTATATTTAGATTAGAAAATAAATTTAATATTAGAGTCAAATTAGATTAGGAAACAAATTTAATTTTGATTCATGATTTGTTTCCTCTATTATAATTCATGAAAGTATCAAATTCTATCCTAAAAAGACTCACTATAATAGAGGAAATAAATCATGAATCAAAATTAAATTTGTTTCCTAAACTAATTTGACTCTAATATTAAATTTATTTTCTAACGTAAATATACTCCAACTTTATTACTAAAAATAAACTAAAAGGTGATTATTTTCGGATTTCAGCCAAAACTAGGTATTGCTGATGAGATTTTAAAGATCTAACAATTTAGTTGGCTCCATCTTGTCGAGATAAGCGATTTACATATATAATTTGTCAGAATCCGCCTTCTGGGTTGGAAGAAATGATTTTTTCTTTGCAGAAATCAATAATATGTATAAATCTGTATTTAGTTCGTGATTGTCTGAATCATCCATGAAATTATCTGCTAAGCATCCTACATCAAAATCCTCCATGAAATTTGTTGGATAGTGGATTTCTAATCTATTTTGGTAACATGAGGTTATTAGGATTCCTAATCTATTTTGGTAATAGGTTATTAGGATTCCTAATTTGATTTGGCTTTTGGTTTAGAATTCCTAGTATGTTTATGATTTTAGGATTTCTATATATATGGAACAATTTGGAAGAGAGAATTTGGAGAAAAAATTAGGGATATTTGGAGCACAGAAAAGAGGTATTTTCTGAGCTATTTGTTTAGGGTTTTGTTTGGCGAGATTAAGAGCTTGTTGGTGAGATTAGTTTGTTCCTTCGAGTGATTTGTAATCTCAGTTTGGGCTCTTTCTCTATTAGTGAAAACTCCATCCCCTTCTTACCCCGTGGACGTAGGCAACTTGCTGAACCACGTAAATCTCTTGTGTTATTTGGTGATTGTGCTTGTTTATTTGATTGTGATCTCTTTTGTTTGGATTGTGTGATTCGACCGCTTCCACGCCGCGCACAACAAAATTGTCTGTTAAGCATCATACATCAATGCATCCAACCAAAATGTGCAACCCTGTAATGTGATTTCATAAGTGAACAAGGCTCACACATCAAACATAAATGCTTACCAAAACCAAATTCATGGCTGGCCATTATTGACTTAATTCGCTTGCATCATTTGTTTCTGAACTTTTACCTGTAGAATGATTAGTGTTTCAAAATCTAGATCTTGTCATCAAATTTCTCCTCTGGAGTAGCATTCCTGCTAATCTACCTACTACTTGTTTGATATCTTAGAAAGAATGACTGATTCATGTTGCTTAATTTATTATAAATAATTCCACAAAAATAATTTCTTCCAGAAACCACGATCATCTGTTAAATATTGGTCCCATATGTTGCCAGATATATACAAGACAACCACCGACAACTGATTATCTACATAGGAAACGGTTGGAAAGCAAAAATTGTCATATAGCATTAATCGCAACCCTACTGTCAAAACATTATAGATTTAAAAATAAAAAAATTTACAAAAAAAAACCATCTAGAATATTATGGAACCCACTTTGTGAAAAAAATAAAACCATCAAGTTTTCGTAGCGGTTCTGTTACTTGTTCAACCAGTTATATTCAATAATTTAAAGGGAAAATTGCTTTAAGGCCCCAAATTTATATTTTCAATATGCTTTAGCCCCCCAACTTTCAAACATGTGCTGCAGCCCCACCTTTTTGAAAAAATTATTAAAAGCCCCTCTCCCCAAGTTCCTATGCAAACTTTATACATAATCCCTATTTTACCCTCCCCTACACACCCCTCCTCCTCCGTTCCCCCTCTGCCCCCGCCCCGCCTCCCTCCCCTCCCCCTACACCTCCTCCCCCCCCC
>BQKN01067711.1:23290-38089 GCA_022839385.1 Asparagus kiusianus | reverse complement strand
CACCTCCCTCCTCCTCCCTCGGTCCCCCTTTGCCCCTTCCCCGCGCCGCCGCCAGCGCGTCCCGAGGAACTTCGTGTGGGCACATTTATGTTAACTCTTTTTCTGTAACATGTTAACTCTTTCCCGTAACATGTTAACTCTTTTCTATTAACTGTTAACTCTTTTCTGTAACATGTTAACTCTTACAGCTAACATGTTAGTTGTAAGAGTTAACATGTTAGCTGTTAGAGTTAACATGTTAGCTGTAAGAGTTAACATGTTATCTGTAAGAGTTAACATATTACAGTAAAAAGTTAACATTTTACAGAAAAAAGTTAACATGTTACAGAAAAGAGTTAACATTTTACAGAAAAGAGTTAACATGTTACCGAAAAGAGTTAACATGTTACGGAAAAGAGTTAACATTTTACAGTAAAGAGTTAACATCCACTGACATAAGAAAGAGGAGGGTAAATTCGGGATTTAAATCAGCTGATATGTCTAATCATGAGCTGGCATGTCTAATCAAGTGCTGAAATGAGCTGGAATCATGATAGAGGGGCTTGGCCATATTTTTTTCAAAAAGGAGGGGCTAAAGAACATTAAAAAAAGTTGGGGGGGCTAGAGCATATTGAAAATATAAATTTAGGGCCTTAAAGCAATTTTCCCTAATTTAAAAGACAAAAAATAATAAAATTTTTGATTATTTTCAACTGTACATAATTTGTTTTCCGTTTCATTAATTTAGTGACTACAATATTTTTCTCTACTGAAAATTCAATTTGTTTTTGGTAAAAAATTTAAACTATAAATTATTTTGATTGCTAAAAAGGAAGAGTCTTTGCTAGAGCCAAATCAACCTAATTTAATGGATTCAACATCTTGTGGCTTGACCAATCTTAACCTTTGGTCTTGGCCTCAGTCACACGTAACTCGAGCTCAATTCATCAACTTATGGTAGCTAATCGAGACAATATAATATATTCTTTTGCTAGTTAGATAATATAATATATCAATCAGTACTTAGTAGAGCAACCGAACTGTATTACTAAAGTCAATATGACAACATCTGCACTTAATGGAAACACGGTTTGTGCTCAACCAACTTATAAACAACCATCAAATGAGACAACCAGTGTTCCATCTGTTGAGCGCGGCGGAAGCCAAAACCAAACCGATGTGCTTCGAGAGACCAAATCAAACAAACGCCGAAAGAAGGCCAAACGAACTAAATCAATGCCACAAACACAAACAACCAATTTTAATGTGGTTCGGCAAGTTGCCTACGTTCACGGGGCAAGAAGGGAATAAAGTTTTTCACTAATAGAGAAGAAGAGTACAAACTGAGATTACAAATCACTCAAACTCACCATTTAATCTCACCAACAAATCTCTAATTCTCTCCAAACAAAACCCTAACCAATAGCTTAGAAAATACCTCTTTTCTGTGCTCCAAATATCCCCAATTTTCTTCTAAATTCACTCTTCCAATTGTTCCATATATATAGAAATCCTAAATCCATAAATATACTATGAATTCTAAAACAAAAAACAAAATAGATTAGGATTCCTAATAACATGTTACCAAAATAGATTTGGAATCATGTTACCAAAACAGATTAGGAATCCCAATAACCTGTACCAAAACAAATTAGGAATCCCAATAACCTGTACTAAAACAAATTAGGAATCCCAATAACCTGTACCAAAACAAATTAGGAAATATATTAGGAACCTACTATCCAACAATTCTCCATATCGGCGAAGTTTTCCCAAAACTGAGCTGACGTCAATACCAACCAAACATCTCACTTGTTGCGTCCAGTACGAAGTGGAAAAAATCCACGATAACGAACTCAATCCATAACAAGTCGAGAACCCAAACGAGAATGCGAACAAACTCCAAATGTCGGTATCAACTCACCAAACGGTCTGCATCATAAATGACTGCCTATGTATCCTCTTGCCCAAGGAATCAAGCATTCACGTAGTTCACCCAAACAGCTCCAAAGGTCCTCAATCAAATAGAAAAGTTTGTAACTCTTCACCAATATCACCAACGGGTCTGCAACTGATAGCTCCCAATGGCCCAAACTGAAACAAATCAAACACCTCCACCTGAGGTGAACCAATGACTTATCCAAAACATATCCACCAGCTGCACTCGAATCCAAAACTAACTTATCATCTGCATCCAAATCCAAATGATCTCCGAACTGTGTCACCTCAGCTAGAATCTCAAACGATGCAGTATGATCTGGAGTATGTGGAGTAATCTCCACCCAATGTGAAGTAGCATCACCCTCCACCCGCTGTGAGATCCCAATGATCTGATCAACACTCTCCACCTGCCAAAAGTCAAATATGACATACCTGCTCAGAACAAAATCAAAAACTCCTAACTGATAATCAAACGAACCTCTGAATCCCAAACGTGCAATCGGATCAAATCTCACATCCTCGATGTGACCAAATACTGGGCAACCAAATATCTGACGCAATCCAAAATCTTAAGCAGCTCCACCAGATCCAAAATCTCCACATGCAGCAATCGGCAACCTATGACCAATATGACCCAAATATGTCGAAGCTCCAAAACCAAAATCAATGCTCGACAACCAACACCGATCCCCCTCCAGTAAGGAACAACCCATCAAAACTGACATCTCATCTCTTCGCCCCAATCTCTCCACATCAATGAAGTATCTCAAACTGCCATAAGCTCGGTACAAATGCAAGAAAGAACCCCTACCAAAGCTAGAATGATGAGTTACATTTCTACCAATATAATTCTTCCAATTGTTGTTGACTTCTAGGACTTCACACCAACGTGACCTGGTTACAACCCACTAATGCCTAGAACAATCCCCAACTGCGGAAACCAAATACTGATTACCTCCCAATGATACCTCCTTGGAAGGCGCCCAAGTACCTGACTGAACACCACCTAAAAGACCCCTCGATCGATGGATAGAAGTGCAAAACTCTACCTCGGTCTTCTTGCTCATATCAATGTGCTCAAAGGACTTCAATCTACAGGTCAAAGCACACCTCAACCAACCATGCATGGCATAACCAATCAAATAACTCAGCCTCAACAAATACCACAGTCTAGCCAAATCCAATGAAGTCATCAGCTCTCTATCAAACACCATGCTCCCAATCAAATAATATAAATTATTCCTCCTGGCGTCCTTCATCACAATCATGGACCTCAATGTGACCTTCAAACGTGAATCGACCAAGGTCACCCTATAACCTGCTGCCTCCAAAACTCCAAGTGAAGTGATGTTCTTCTTTAACTAAGGAATGAACCTCACTCTAACCACCTCCCGAATCACTCTGTCACCTATCCTAATCCGAACGGTACTGATACCACAAATAGAACATTCATGATCATTACCCATGAGCACGACCTTCCCTCTTTCCAACTCCTGAAAGCTAGAGAATCAATCCCTCCTAGGGAAAATATGGTAAGAAGCACCTGAATCCAACATCCACTCTGTAGAATCGACAACACAAACTGACGGTAGTGCAGATAACTGTTTGTGGAAAATTTAGAGTAAAAAGAAATAAAGGAAAATTAATCTGTATTCCTTTAATCTCAATTACAATTGGATTTTCTGATTACAAAAGAAAGGAGAATGATCTGGATTCTCCCTTTTGTTTAATTCTGGGTTCTTCAATGTGACGATTGAGTGCCTCCCTCGAATGCTCGCGTCGAGTTTGCTCTCCGTTGACGATTCGAACGTCTTGATTCGCTAGAACGGTATCTCCTCCTCACGATTTGATGCTGTGGAGAACTTACAAAGCAAGTTTTAGAACTCTGGACAAGTTGATAACTCTGAACGAGTTTGAAACTCTATGAAAGAGTTGATTTAACCGGAAGTCGGTTATAAGCCAAGGATAAAGAAGCTCTGTTGCCGATCTCCAAAACTCCAGCCGAAGGACGAAGGATCTTCTTTGCTGCCAATTCTCAGGTCCAAAAAGCCAACCGAAGATCTTTTCTTTGCTGCCCAAAAAGAAGGATCAATCCCAGAGCCAAAAGATCCAGTCTGAACTCAATTGAGTTTCCTACTATTTATAGGGGATTAAGGGGTATAACCGTCCCCTTAATTCGCTCCTTGTATGTGAAAAATTTACAATAAAGAGAATGAAAGAAAATAGACTTGTATTCCTTCGATCTCAATTACAATTCGATTACAAAAAAGAGGAGAATGAATTTGATTCTCCCTGTTGTTTAAAACTGGGTTCTTCTCGGTAGCGATGGAGTGCCTCCTTCGAAGACTTGCGTCGAATTTGCTCTCCGTTGATGATCTGACCGTATTTTATCTCGTGGGAACGATGAACTTCTGTAGGAAGTTTAATGAATAACTCTTAACGAGTTTTAGAACTCAGAACGAGTTAGAACTATGTGAAAAGAGTTGTTAGAACCGAAAATTCGGTTAATGGCCAAGCAGATTTTTTGTTGCTGAAGGATTCTTTTAGATTTGATCCTCTGAATCCGAGTTAAATCTTCTCCTTCGAAGAATTCGCCTCTGCAATCTCCAGATAAGATCCAAGCTCCGAACCTCCTCGTACGGTTTAGAAACTGAAAAATCTCCAACCCCTTACTCAGTTGAGTTTGTTGAGGTTTCATAGGTGGATAAGAGATTGTAACTACCCTCTAAATCCGCTCCTAAGTGGGCGTGATTTCCTTAGATCGTGGGAAAACAGCTCTGAAACCGTTCGACTCATGTTTGAACGAGTCAAACGCCCAATTCGGCGTTCAGGACCCTAACTTCGCGTCTTAGAATTGAGACGCGGGGTTGGGTGTTGACTGAACGTTAAGAACGCGAGGGCCGCTCGCGTTTTACTTGTTGCCATCTTGGAAACACGGGGGTCGCACGCGTTTCGCCTGTTGTGACTTAGAAACGTGGGGGTCGCCTGCATTTCAAGAATCATAACACGGGGATGAATTCCGCGTTTTAAAAGGGGTTGGTTGACTTGTAACCTCTTCTGTAAAGCATTGCAAGGACTATTATTCAGTAATCCTTACTTTAACTATCGTGGGGTGTGAAAGTCGTCAGATTGTAACTCTCACTGTTGATTGTGAAGACCACTGAATAGAGTTTTCATCAGTTGTCGGAAGTGTCGTTGAATTGTAACTCTTCTCGATCTATGTGAAAAGTCCTCTATTTGTAGCTTTCATTTATCAACATGACAGTCATCTGATTATAACTTTCATCATTGAAGCTTGATGTAAATCAGCTATCTATTATGATTTTATACAGCCTACACTCCTAAGTGGGGCTGAATGGGGGGTAACCGCCCCCTTAAATAGCTCCCCAAATCGTAGGGAAAACGGTTTTGAAATCGTTCAATTCGTGCTTTGAACGAGTCAAACGCTGAAAAATAGCGTTCAGGACCCGAACTCTGTATTTTAGACTTGAAACGCAGAGTTTGGCCTATTTTGGTGGTTGAACGCACAGGTCACGTTGTGTTATAAACCTGAAACGCGGAGTTAGGACGCATAGATAAACTCTGTGTTTTGACATATAAGACGAAGAGATGAATTCTGTATTTTGGCATCTAAGACGCAGAGATGAACTCTGCATTTTGGCATCTGAGATGCAGAGATGAACTCTGTGTTTTGGACCTGGGACGCAGAGTTGGGCTTTGTATGAACTCTGTGTTTTGAACCTGGGACGCAGAGTTGGGCTCTGCATGAACTCTGCATTTTGACTCTGGAATGTAGCCACGATCTCTGCGTTTTGACTTTGGAACATAGCCACGACCTCTGCATTTTGAATCTCGAATGCGGTCACGACCTCTGCGTTTTGAATTTAGAACGCGGGCATGACCTCTGTGTTTTGAGTTCAGAATACGAGCATGATCTCTGCGTTTTGAATCTTGGATGCAGAGGTGAGCCTCAGGCAGGCTCGGCAAGCTTCAGGCTAAGTCCAATGTTCATGCAAAGTGCAGTCTCACAGACGGACTTCAGAACATACATTGCTACGAAGAACAGGTCATAACTTTCAAATCGTAAGTCAGAATAGATGAATTATATATGAAAATTGGCTATCTCAACGAGACGGAGCCGACCAAACCGACCCCATAGGGTTCGGTTTGCTTCCTCCATTTTGCCAAATTCTTTCCGGTTTGAGAGATATCTGCGTTTTAATATGAAGAGACCGTCAATTTGTAATCTCTTTTGCTAGAGCGTTGCAAAGATCATCACCTTGTAACCTTCTTCTTGGCTCCTTGAAAATATGAGAGTCATCAAATTATAACTCCCAATGTTGATTGTGAAGGTTGTTGAATTAGAGCTTTCATTAGTTATTATGAAGGTCGTCAGATTGTAACCTTCTACGTGAAAGTCTTCAAATTGTAGTCTTCTGAAAGTCGTCAAATTATAACTTCTATCATCGGTGTTTGATGGGGATCAGCTATTTGTTATGATTTTTAGACAGCCTACAGAACCTCCTCCAAAGTTTTCGAAAGTTCGTGGTTGACTGGAAAGAATTTTTGGAATACTTTAAATCTCAACTCTGATTTTGGAGTTGTTGATTCCTTGTCGTAAAGGAGTCGTTCTCTGCACTCGCTTCGAAGGCATCTTGGTTGAAGGGATTTGCCACGTAGGACCTGTGTGAAGGTATGCGTCATAATCCTGTTTCTGGAATACAGGGGTGGACCCCTGTGTTTTGAACTTAAGGCGTGAGTCTCATCCTTGCATTTTAAATTTGGAATCCGGGCGTGACCTCGGCGTCGTGATTTTTGCAACGCGGGTCTGACCTTGGTGTTTTGACTTGAGATGCGGAGGTGGATTTTATGTATTTTTGACTAAGTCTTTGAGACTTGTCTTTAACTCATCTGTTTTAAATCTCAGCTCATGTCCATTAAGCTGATGGGCCCGCAAACATGCATAGGATTTTTAGCAAACCCTCAGCCATCAATGAATTTGATAAGTCTTTACCGACTACCGTTTGAGTCGGGCTAGCACGTGAATTATTTTAATCCATTTCACATGTAACGTTGTGCTAAGAGAATGAAGCCTCTTAGACTTGATGCTATGATTTTGAATACATAGACTTTATCATTTTTACGGAAAAAGACTAACCGGTAACGCATGTTAGGCGTAGACTTATCTCTAATTAGGGGTCGAGATAAAGTCCCTCATGCATGTGAGGTATGGAATTTGATGTTTTTTTCACGACAAAAGACTAACCGGCAACGCGTGTTAGGCGTAGACTTATCTCTAATTAGGGATCGAGATAAAATCCCCCATGCGTATAAGGCATGGATTTTGGCATTATTAATAACGACCTGCTACAATATTGAGTACGTAGGTTTTGCCATTATTACGGGAATAGGCTACCCGATAGCATGTATTAGATGTAGACTTATCTCTAATTAGGGATCGAGATAAAGTCCCACATGTGTGTAAGGCATGGATTTTTGATGCTATGATATTTGAATACGTAGACTTTACCGTTGTTTCTTCCTGTGTTACTTGAAACACTGAAAGAAAGTTGGAAGAGCTAGAGGTGTAGTATTAACTTGGCATGAATTTTCACTTAGAGTGGAATTCAAAAATTTTCTTTATTATCACTTGGATAATTCCAGAAAATCTTTAATCAGCTGGAGATTTTATAATAAAAACTTGTTATTCTTGTTGAAAAAGGATTAACAAGTTCATGGGGGGTTTGACTGTTAGAGGTGTGATGTTAACCTAACAGTATTTTATGCACCTATCGCTCTATTGAAGAGAGTCGATAAGCTGATTTGGTCATCAGATGTGTGCTGTTAACTGACGGGTTTGTGAATCTATCGCTCTATTAAAGAGAGACGATAAGTTAATTGTCAGAGGTTTGGTGTTAACATGACAGGAATTTGTTACGATCAGGATAACTTTATAGACTTATCATCCTATTGAAGAGAGACGATAAGTTAATTGTCAGATGTTTGGTATTAACGTGACAGGATTTGTGTTGCGATTGGAGCAACTTTGTGGACTTATCATCCTATTGAAGAGGATTGATAAGTGAATTTGTCAGAGGTGTGATATTAACATGATAGGAAGAATATTGCGATCGGGATAATTTTGAGGACTCATCATCCTATTGACAAGGATTGATAAGTTGATTTATCAGAGGTGTAGTGTTAACGTGACAGAAATTTGTGTACTTGTGACTTGCACAAGATTTTGGGAATTAGCGTCTCGCTGGGGAGAATTGCTAAGTGAGTTTATCACCAGAAGCGATGAGTTTTGATACTTGTGATTTGAATAAGATTTTGAAGACTTAGTGTCTTGCTAGGAAAGATTACGCTTTGAGCAATTTTGAGTACCTATCATCCTATTGAAGAGGATTGGTAAGTTGATTGTAAGAGGTGTATTGTTAACGTGACAAATTGGGAGTGATACAAGTTGCATGCATACTCTGTGGGGGTGATGATCGTCAAAAGTGTAATGTTCACTCGACAATGAGTCCATAAACTCGTGATAGTTTTGGTGATCATTAACGTGATAGTTTTGGTGGACCCGCCATCCTATTAAAGAAGATTAACAAGTTGATGGACTATCAGAGGTAATCATTAACGTGATAGTTTTGGTGAACTCGACATCCTACTTGAAGAGGATTGGTGAGGGAATTTAGAGAAAATAGACTATCAGAAGTGTATTCTTAACTTAATAGTTTTAGCGGATTTCGTGGTTGACAGAGGTATTTTATTGAACATGACAACTCAGAAAATTTATTATTCATAATCCAATGAACTACAAATAAAGCAACCCCCAGTCTTGAACAAGTGCAGGGGGGAAGGGTAGACATGACACATCGCCTAGTGAGTCATTACCTAACGAGTTTGACTATCAGAGGTAACTCAGTTTGTACTCTTCTTCTCTATTAGTGAAAAACTTTATCCCCCTCTTGCCCCGTGGATGTAGCCAACTTGCCGAACCACGTTAAAATTGGTTGTTTGTGTTTGTGACATTGATTTGGTTGGTTTGGCCTTCTATCAGAGACTAAATCAAACAAACGCCGAAAGAATGCCAAACGAATCAAATCAATGTCACAAACACAAACAACCAATTTTAACATGGTTCGGCAAGTTACCTACGTCCACGGGGTAAGAAGGGGATAAAGTTTTTCACTAATAGAGAAGAAGAGTACAAACTGAGATTACAAATCACTCAAACTCACCAATTAATCTCACCAACAAATCTCTAATTCTCTCCAAACAAAACCCTAACCAATAGCTCAGAAAATACCTCTTTTCTGTGCTCTAAATATCCCCAATTTTCTTCTCAATTCTCTCTTCTAATTGTTTCATATATATAGAAATCCTAGAATCATAAACATACTAGGAATTCTAAAATAAAAAACAAACAGATTAGGAACCTAATAACCTGTTACCAAAACAGATTTAGAATCATGTTATCAAAACAGATTAGGAATCCCAATAACCTGTTACCAAAACACATTAGGAAACTGCTATCTAAGACCATCTTCGGCTTAAACCCATGTAAACAAAGTTGTAAACCAACAAAAGCGTCTAAATGTGAGTGAAGTTATGTTATGATGGTAATTATGGGCTGTAAAGACTCATTAAGAAAGATGAATTAGGTTAATCTCGCAGGATAAACTTTAATCGAGTCGTGAACTTTTACAAACACTTTACTATTTATTTGTTTAACCATCTTTTCTACTACGTCTTATCTTGTGCATTTTCTAGATTAGAAACTAGTAGTTGAACTTTAACTGCACATGAGTCATCCTAATTTTGCTGAATATGTTTGTTTGGTAGCCTTTCAATTTAATTCCCTCCATTCCTCATGAGGCTTTTTTTTAACTACCGCATAATGGATCTATGGGAACGGTTTATAACCGTCCCGCTAGACAACAAAACTTCCTCATAGGCCTTCGGAAACAGTTACTTATCCGATATTATTGTTGCCATAGTCTTTGGTCTAAAGCGACAGTTCATAATCCAAGTAGCGCGGTTCATGAACTGTTCGCGTTTATAACATTTGGGAACGATTTAACTATTGGGACGGTTTATATTTTTGCATATGGTAATGTTTATCTGGTAACAGGAACAGTTATAGTTTTAAACTATTGTGACGCTTACGCACCAAGGGGGACGGTTTCGAGTTTGACCTATGAAGACGGTTATGTATCTATGGGGACGATATTATTTGTGATCTATGCCAACGGTTTTATATGAAAGGAGACAATTGTATTTTTCAAATATGCAAACGCTTCTTTAGCATTGGGGACGGTTTTCAAATGTCAAGATATGGAAACGGTTATATATAGCAAAGAGAACGGTTTTCAATTTTGACTGATCAAAGCAAATCATCCAGATATCACACATTTTTTAGACCTGCAGTTTCAAAATTAAAAAAGAACAAAATAAAAAAAGAACTCTATGATTTATATCTGCTCGTGTCACAAACAAAGAAATGAAACTCTAAATTTTACAAACAAACAACCAAACATAAGGAACAATTCATTAGTTCATTGCAATAACTTTAGTACCAGTTTTTTCTTTTGTTCAAAGTACATGACTAAAATTCCTCTTTCATTAAAACAAAAAAGTTTCCTCTGTTTAACTAAAAGAAAGGTCTCAATTGGTAAACATACTTTGTAAATTGTTAGGATAGAGCTAATCTCACAGTAAGTGAAAAGCACGCACTGATTAACCTGTTTCAGCCACACTGCATAAATTTAGATAAAATGATAAAAATAAGATTATATTCATTGCAAAATTCTACCACATGAACATATGCTTTAAAATTTTAATTAGCGCATACGAACATAGCATCTAGTAATTTCAAGCAATCAATCATAAACAATTGTAATTAGATATGATTAATATTATTATATCATTAAGTTCAACCTCTAATCAATTCTCATCTCTTGAGAAGAAAACATAAAAAATTACATTTCAACGCCAGTCTGACACTCCTAACACATCTATACAGATAATATGCCCAGAAATATCCAGCATATATAATTGAAAAGCTATACATTGGTTTCCATTACTTATATAAATAAGCAGTATAGTTAATAATGCAAAAGTGAATTATAACTTTACTACAGACAAAAAATTGAATACAATTACCAGAATATCCATAAAAAATCCTGGTAAAACCTAATGTACTGAGTCAATAGGCATCACTCTTTAGGATAAAGAAGAGAGTAAGTACTTTTGGTGCCAACTAGATAAAATCAAGCAAATCAACACTAGCATGAATGGGAAAGAATAAAAATAGCCATGTAAAACACTCACTTGCTTCAAAAGAGCATCTCTCCAAGAAGGTTCAAAATAGAAGGAATAGTCTAGATCCAAATCTTTAAGAGTTGTATTCTCATCTATTTCAACATTTTTTAAGAATGGCCCGGTCATGACACTTTCAAGTCAAACCTTCTATGGATCTTCAGTTCTGTACAAAACATGATTCCCATTACGACAAACCCAAACTGCAATGGAGAATTTATAAGATCTGATTATCATATAGAAGTCTATATAAAAGCTCCAAAACAAGTAGAACAAATTATAAACAAGTACACAGAATAATTGAATTAAGGATATATTGAATAGAAAAACAACTGGGCATTACCTTTTGACCACTAGAGGGTATCACTCTGTGCAAACCAAAGAATTTAGTTATAAGTGTATTCTCATATGTGTGCACATGATGGTGATAGTTTGGAAGCATCCGCGAAAGCACCTACATATTTAAACTAAGTTACACTCTGCTGGCTACTAATTAAAAAAAATTATCAATAAAATCATGAGCATGCTTTGAGCCATATACTGTTTAGAGAAATGAATTGATTGGCTATGAAATGTGCAGAAACAAAAAATTAATCAGAGTTTATAGGCCTTGTTAAGCATAGAAGCACAGAAAATATATATTATTATAGTTCTACGAGTGTCTTTTGTACTGCAAGCTCTACATGGCACCTTGGAGCTCCTATGCTTCTTTGCTTTCAGCTGGTTTTAGTTTCACTGTGATATACATGGCACTTTGAAGTATCCTTTACCAATTGTTGGCAGGGACGTAGGCAGCAATCCCTATATAATCCATCTAGACTACAGTATCATAGAAATTTCAAGGATAATTATTTTGACTGAACAATACTTAGAAAAATTACACTCGAAGTAGGCCAACCAATATTAGATGCTTGTCTATCATGGCTAGCATTAGATTAACACAAAAAATCCCATATTCACAATTGACTGAACTCAGCATATAAATATATCAAACTTAGAGAGACAAACTACCTTCACTTCAGATTTACGGAGGGTTTTAATCATGAACCGGTCATCTTGAGAAAGAAAAAAAACACTTCTACTCTTCCCAGGGGAAGAAAGCTCTCTTAAAGCCGCATTTCCACAAATGGATATCATGTAATCTGCAGCTTCAATCTTGAATAATTCTCGTAAATTTCTGCATCCAGTATGGGAGACTATTACAATTAGAAACTTTAAGATAAACTCATTTAACAAAGAAATAATAATAGGAGAGCATCCAAAGGATAAACATTCAAGAAACCGTGGCTCTTCCCCTAAGAAAAATTACAAATATCTGAGTGAAACTGTCTTATTTATCTTACATCAATCAATATATAAGCAATGTTTTTATATAGCTCTTTGAGTTTAGCTAAGCATGAAGAAGTTAACTGACTATTGGCTAATACTATATTTACAACAATAAATATAGAAACATGGTAATGATTGCAGAAAGTAAGCTGGTCGGGTAGTGAATAGTAACAAACTCATGAATCGTTATGGACTACAAGATTTTCACATCAACATGTAGCCAAACAGCAGGAAACATACACACATAAGACTACAGCAGAACGGGCTAAACTTGGCTCTCAGCAAAACAGCATTTACCAATGGACATCTCTAGATTAAATCTATTCATTTAAACATGGGTTTTCAAGCTTCCGACAAAAAAACTTTTAAAGAAGGACGTGTGAACATGATATATGTATGTAACGTATACATATTTTAATTGTTGATTGCACGCTTAGAGGTGCAACATGCACTATTAGAACTTTTCGTTTACCAATTTGAGATATTGATATAGGAACAAAAAGTGATTTGGATTATTGTGAAAGTAATATAATATTTTAAACCACTTCTTTCAATTCTTCCCCTGTATATCCATTAATAGATGTTCTTCTTAAATCTTCCCAATCGTTAAATACAGACCATCCTATTTTTATTTTTCATATTGCATGAAAAGTGTCTGGATCATAGGATATGGGTGTTTGAGTGTCATGTGTTTTCTAAATATCCAACAAGGCAAAAATTTTGTAAGGTGAAGTGTCCTGATAACACTAATTTGAAGTGAGTTCCTTTACCTTATCTTCTCCAAGTTCCTCCACTAGCTAAAATTTGTTAAGGACTAAAATGAACATTGGAGAAGTATCCTGAAAAAACTTATCACTTTTGTAACTGTCAGGTACCAATTACTAGCCCCTTCTCCGCATATCAAGGATTATTTTTCTGCAATTTATTTCCCCTGCTACTTAGAGGAACACCATACACAGCTAAGTCGAGAAGGCTTAAATTAGCATTACCAGTGAAAAACCACATGCTGAGGTGAAATACTTCATTTTTCTCTTTCTGTAATATAAGAGAAATCAATAAAGGAAACCATTTAGTCTTTTACTGTATATTTCAACAATTCTGTCATATTTTTTTCATCGGTTTCCCTCTTTTCAATGGAATCGCTCATTGATGAGAAGCCAAAAGCATTTTAGGCCTGTGTTCAGATTATATTATAAATCTCTAAGCATAGAAGAAAGCAGCCTACTCTTAGACATGGTATCAAGAAAATCCTGTCTAATAAAATTGTAGATTTTTCATTTACTTTGCTTTTTACAGTACAAAAACATGATGGAATCTTTCCTACCGCTTGGGCAGTGAGTTGTATAACATGACATAAATGAGTTGTTTTACTCAAAATTGTTCTAAAGACATAGATAATATTATTATACTACAAACCTGAAGACTATTAATTGGACAATAATCTTTCCACTTAAAATCTTCTGAATGATGGGGAGGTGTTAACTGGGAACCTGCTTTAGGAAAATCCATCCAAAAGCTAATTGAAATAGAATTATTCTAAAAGTCTATGCACAAACAACGTTCTAATTTCAACAAGATTATAAAAAAAACATTATCTGAATTTGAGGATTTACCTTGTCAAGTAATGGAAAAAGAATTCTCACCCCCTTTAAAAGATCAACCGAGATAGCAAAACCCTAATTTTTAAAATTGAATAAAATTTTGGCAAATAGAGAAAAAAGAAAATTTGAACCTTTAAGGTTTAATGATAAAGTACAGACCTTTTTCACGGTGGACAGGTTCGAGGAGAGGCAACCTTGCAGAAGAGGAACCGGTCAGAGGAGATGCGGCAGACGAGGTTGGATTACAAGAGACGCGTCGGGCGAGAGGGAGTCAGGGAGAGGCGTCAAACGTGAGGGGAGGCAGTGGACGATGGCGAATTGAGGAGAGGTGGCGGACGAGGTTGGGATGGTCGGCGAACAAGCGGAGGTGTCAAACGAGGGGAAGTGAAGGAGAGGCAGCGGATGGAGGGAGTCAAGGAGAGGAGGGAAACGCGAGGTGGAGATCGTCGGAGGACGAGCGTGAGTGAATGAGAGGTGGCGGGTTTTGCTCCGTCGAGGAGAGGTGGCGGACGAAAAAGAGATCGACACGAGAAAAACCCTATGGTGTGTTTGGGAGTTTACTAAGGGCGTGTTTGGATTTCAATGGGGTTAAGGGAAGTTAAGGGAAGCTATGTGAGAGAAAAGAAGG
>BQKN01067711.1:10653-23280 GCA_022839385.1 Asparagus kiusianus | reverse complement strand
CTCAATCCAAACAAACCCTAAGGAAAGGGAATGAAGGGGAAGGAAGAGAAAAAATTTTCATTCCCTCCATTACACCCCCAATTTAGGGGGTAAAAATTTGGGCCAAATTTTCCTTCCATTCCCCTCCTCTACCCTCCTAAATGAAACTCCCAAACAAGGTTAAAATAAAATTTTTCTTCCCTTCCCCCTCTCTACCCTCCATCCAAACAGGCCACAAGAGACCTCAGCAAAAGCGAATGAAGTCGGTGATTTGTTTTGATGGGGCTTGAATAATAATAAGACCGTCCCATTAGCCCATTATAAAAGTTTATTGTAAGCTTAATTCAAACTCAATGTTTTCGTTTAAAGTGTTGTCGTACACTCTCTTTATGAGGGTTTGAACCATCACAGAACTGTTACAGAACCGTTCCTTTAGACATCAAAGAGGACGGTTTTAAACAGCACCCCACACACCGTCCTCATAGACCAATTATGTGGTAGGACCTTAAGATTCGCCATCCTATTTAAAGTCTACAATTATAAAATTCTTCATCAACACTTTTTTTCTGTTTTTTCATTTTTTCCCCCTTGTGTGGAGAAATTTCATCAACTTCTGTAAGATCCAGGAACTACTTTAGAATGAAACTCACAACTTTGACATGAAACTAATGACATAAGAATTAGCTGTAGTAGTTGTGAAGTCTTAACAATAGTCCTCTTATCACAATAAGTAGTTGAACGGAATAATGTTCTCCTCCAATAAAGTTTGGTAGAATAATGTCAACAAAAGTCATAACACTTTTTTATGATAACTTGAGTCTTATACTTACTAGCCTAATAAGAGCAACCATGAATCTACTGTTAAGAAGGAAAGATTACCTAATTACCATAAATATGTTCCCAATTCAACAATGTAACACCTAACTTTGCCTAAAGTCTCAAAATCAAACTAATCACATAAACAACTTTGTTATCATTAGTATGAGAGTTTTAAATAAGGCTATTAAAAAATCATTGCCTGACAAAGATTTAGAAACAAGATACACATTGCCAATCTTATGTACAAAAATCAACTCCAGTGAATCTATATCTCAATCAATTTCCCACAAATCAAGGACTCTGTAATCAATTCCCAATTTGACTTTCTTTGTTTTTTTCTATAACTGCCACTCTGATTTCAAGGTTCAAAAGGAAACAAGAAAATACCAAATAAAGAGCATTGGCAATTAATATAAGAGATGCACAATTAGTACTCTTGTTGAGTTATATGTACCATATTTCCTCTATTTGAGCTCCAATTCTTCGCCAATTGTTTTCTCAAGTTGCCTAGAGGTTAATATCATGGAGAAGCTAGGGCTTGCTTTGGTCTGTTTGTTGCTGCCAATTCTGATCAAAGGTACATTACTTTGTAAAAATTTTGTATAATTTTTTAAGTTCTTTAAATTTATTAAGAAATCATCTGCTCTTCTAATTTACTAATGAATGAATAGTTAGTCATTGAAATTGTCAAATAATTTTAACTTTTCGTGATAATTATCTAAAGTTTCACGATCAACAGATAGATTATATGAAATTTTACTCTTCCTAAATTTATCTGCAGGTAGAAATCTTTTACTTTAATTAGCTCCCGTTAGCAGCACAAACTCCCCCCCCCCCCCGCCCCCACCCCACCCCACCCACCTTTCCTTTTTTGTTATGGTATTAGACAAAATTATTGTCGGTCTTCTTCCTCGCTATTTGTCATCACTGGAGTTAAGGATTGTGTTATGTATAATTTGAGCCGAAATTTAGAGATTTTGTGTTACTTTTTTCATTCTTCTTAGTTTTCTCTGCCCTGTTTTAAACTTTTGGTTTCTGAATTTATGAATAAAAATAAGTTGATATTGAAACTTAGGAAATCTTACAAGATAAATCTTACAATATAAAAGAGATTAGTCTACCTCTCCAAATTCGGTCTCATGAGTTAAAAAATTTTGAAACACAGAATGGTATGATTTAGTATTGCAAATTAAGAATATAATTGTACAATTTTTGAAAAGAACAAAACAAAATTTAGAGTAAAAAAAATAGTTTGGAATTGTTCCAAGACACACAGGGATAAATCTGACATTTTCAGTATTTCTATAGCAAAATAGGGAATCTTCTAATATGTCAATAAGGAGATTCTCTAATTTAATTATTATTATTATTATTTCAAGGTTCTTCTACAATTCACACTAATATAACATCTCGACAATAACCATGGTAATAATCCTTAGTAATAATTCTTACTTTGGTGAAATTTTTAACTATGAATGTCTTCGTTACTAGTACTGTTATTTTTAATGAAAATTCTCACGTGTATGCAATAGATTTTCACTGATTAATCCATTAGTTTTAATGAAGATCCTCGCGTTTACGCAATAGATCTTCACTGATTTATGCTGTCATCTATTTCCTTTTGTTTACGTGTTATCACAAGATCATTAATTCTACGCACGAAATTAAATTACTTTTCAGGTGCGAGCTCAACAACATTCACACTGAAAAACAACTGCCCGTACAAAATCTGGCCCGCGGCGCTATCGAGCTCGGGCTCGCTCCCGACCACAGGATTCGAACTCCAATCCGGCTCGACCCTCAAAATCCAAGCTCCCCCGAAATGGTCCGGTCGGTTCTGGCCCCGAACCAACTGCTCAACCGACGCGTCATCCAAATTCTCGTGCCTCTCCGGCGACTGCGGCGGCGGGAAACCCGAGTGCGCCGGCACTGGTGGCGCCCCTCCGGCGTCACTCGCCGAATTCACCCTCCAGGGTCACGATAACAAAGATTTTTACGACGTAAGTCTGGTCGACGGATACAATGTGCCCGTCACCATCGTCCCACGAGGCGTGCCAGAGTGCAATTCTACCGGATGTGGAGCGGATATCAACCGGGTTTGTCCGCCGGAGCTGCAAGCAAGATCGCCGGACGGTGTGGTTTTGGGGTGCAAGAGTGCTTGTTTGGTGTTCGGGAAAAAGGAGTATTGTTGTTCGGATGATTATAATGATCCTAAAGTTTGCAAGCCTACTAATTATTCGAAGATTTTCAAGGACGCGTGTCCTCAAGCTTATAGCTACCCTTATGACGATGCTACTAGTACTTTTACTTGTACGGGGGCTGATTATGATATTACATTCTGCCCCTAGATTAGATGTATGAATGATGGAAGAGGGATATTTGTTTACAATTATAATTATCGTTATTATTATTATTATTATGGGAGTGTTAGACTCCGAGTCACAAAATATGTATCCTAAAGGTTATTAAATAAATTTGGTATTATTATCCTTGTTATCAGTGAGATGTTTGGCTGGTGAGTTACCAAATTTTTCTTCTCTGCTGTCTGCTTTAATAAATGAATTAGGATGAAAAGGGAGGAAAATACGACGCAAGAGAATTGTAAGAGCATCTCCAACAGCTTCCCCATCTTTTTGAAATACTCAATTTTGGAGAATATAGAGCTTTTTTTGTTCCAACAGATTCCCTATCTCATTCCCCAAAATAGGGAAGGAGGAGAAAAAATAGAGAGCTTTCCCCAAATCTGCAGCATTCTCCAAATTTTTGGGGAGAGCTTTATTATTGTAATAAATGCGATTTTTCAAAATGAAGAAGCTGTTGGAGTTGGAGCAAAAATAATTTAAAGAATATGACTTTTGTTTCTCCATTTTGAAGAAAATTTTGGGGAAGCTGTTGGAGATGCTCTAACCGTTGCGTGTTGAGGACAAAGAACTTCTTCACGACAAAAGCATTTAGCAAAAGAAACAGACTTTAAAGGGGAACAAAGCAAACATTAATGCTCGTACAGTTTCCCGGTGTTAGAAAAACCACTACATGTTTTATTCATCTTTCATATATAATGAGAAATTGATCAACTATTACTAAAGGCACAAAATGGGTGAACCAGACATCATCATTTTTTTTTAAATGTTAAATTAGAATTCTTACATGCTGCATTTATTTTCTATTTTATCATACATGCATGTTTAGGAGTAAACTAATTACCAATTAAATTATAATTTGATTTGTTTATCTTGATTGCTGTTAGGGAGATCAAAAATATGGGGCGGATTGATGGGAGAACTGAGTCGGCTTGCTGACATGTCTACGGGATGTTCCTTAATTAATGATCAATTCAAAAGCAAGTAAGGACGGTTTGAAAGATGGAGGAAGAGATGTTGTGGATATGTAAGGGCAAGAAAGGAAAAAGAAAATAAGTTCGAGCTGTGAAGTTGTTTGAAAGTGGTAAGTAAATATATCTTTAGGTCTTGATGGTTTTGAGACTTTTGACCTTTCCAAGGGGTTTGGATGCATAACGTTTTAGTTTTTGCTCTCTACAACCAATTTTAGAACAATGGGCAATGAGAAGTTTCAAGAAAAAAAAACTAAGTTTAACGAGTTTGATTGCTACCCATCACTTCAGTGAGGCATCAGGATATGAACTATAATGGGATGCAGGTAAAAGTGACCAGTGTTGTGTGCGGCGGAAGCTTCTCGGAACGACACGAACAATCCAAGAGATAAATCACAACTAATAAGCCAAACACAATACAACAGCAAGACAACGAGTTTAACGTGGTTCGGCAAGTTGCCTACGTCCACGGAGCAAGGAGGGGGGAGTTCTTACTATTAGAAATCAAGAGAATACAAATAGAATTACAAATCTCACTGATCAAACCCTAAAACAAAACTTTAGATCTCTCACAAATCTCCCACAATTGGATGCAGCAATCCTCTCCAAAAAACTGCTTAAAATCGTCTTTGCTTAACCATAATTAATCAGGTTTAGGGTTATATATCAACTCAGAAACGAACCGGGTCAAAACCAAGGCCCAGCCCAAAATCAGTCCGCGCTCAACCGCGGCGGTCGACCGCGCAGGTCTCGCGGTCGACCGCACGAAGCTCGCGGTCGACCGAACACCCCCGACAGAGAACCAAAATCCTACAGTCAAACTCGCGGTCGACCGAACTGATTTCCCGAGAGATAATCACCTATAGGGTCCCCGCGGTCGACCGCCACGGTCGACCGCCTTCAGCTTCGAATCCCACTGGCCTTCGTGCACGTTCGCGGTCGATCGCCGCTGACTCGCGGTCGACCGCCAGTCTACCTGGCTAAATCTTCTGCTGATTTCCTACACTCTCTCGCCATTTCTTCAAACAGATCTATACTATTCGATGATGACTATCGCTGATGCTGCAATTCCCCTATTAAAAAAACCCACCTTTAATCCGTACACAGCCATCGCAAGGTTTAATTTCCATTTGTGTATCACTAACTATATCTTACCTCAAGAGAAGGAACAAATAATCATTAAAACAAGAGCCTAAATCTTGGTCAAGGAATGGGATCCATGAACTACACGTACGACCGGTGCATTGCATAGTCGCAGTTGCGATGGCAGGAAAAAAAAAAGTTTCAATTTGACTTTGTGTTAGTTTTCTAATTTCACCTCTGTCGGCTGGAACCGAAAAAAAAAAGTTTTTTATTTGTTGTTGTTTTTTGAGTAGCAAAATCCAAAATGTGAGGGCTGAAGAATAAGGCTGTGAGAAGGCGGAGGAAGAAGAAAGAAGAGGGACCTACATTTTATAATTTTCAAAAACATCTTTTGTTGCCTTTTTCATTTGACTGTATTGGGATAAGAAAAAGAATAGTAAATATAGAAAATGTTGGTCCAGCTCAGTTGTAACTTGTATGGTCCCTTAATTTGTGTCCAAAAGCAATTATTTGTTTCTTTCCCTACAATTCCAAGTAAAAAAGATTCAATAATATTTGATTCCTTTTAAATTTTAGTTATCATTTACATATTAGATTTCTTGGGTATTATATTAATTTATATGTAAATTACACTAAACCACCATGATCTTTTAGCGTTTTGCAATAAACCCTCAATAACTTTCAAAAGTCACACCAAACCAGGTGAAAAATCCTAATAAGTTTATGCATTTTACAGATAACCCCATAAATTAGAGAGAATAACAACATAAAAAGGTAGTTTGAAGTACAATGCAAGTAAAAGAAAAAAAACAATTATGATTCGAGACCCTAACCTAGGAGCAAGCAATAAATGACAAATAAAGAGTGATTTCTGATTTTAGGGTTAAAAATATCAAAATGTCAAAAGGGTTTGCTTCATTATTTAAGGGGTATTTTAGTCTTTTTAAGTCACGTAGTTCGCACGTTCCCTGTCGATGTAACCGCATTAACTTTGAGGGTTTTCTTAAAAAAAGTCTCTAGGGATTTATAGTGATTTTGAAAGTTGCTAGGAGCATATTTTTATTTTTGAAAATTCTTCAAGGGTTGAATGAGATTTTGAAAGTTATTTCGCATTTACTACACATGATATATATAAGTTAGCAGATGATATATGAGTTATAATCTACAACGAAATATAGATAATCATCGATCTATTACACTAGAGGATGGTGGATATAGTTTAATCGATTCGAATGACGCATAAGACTAAGATATATAAATTAAAGAAATCAAAAGAGTCCGTGAAGCGCAGCCATACAAATTGTCACATAAAAAATCAATTAATATACATAAGATGCAAAAACATTTACCTGCAAGCTTTTCTCTAATTTATTTGGTAATCCCTTACTACCAAAATAAATGGGGGAAATTTTCACCTTCTTAGCAGTATCAAAAATACCAAGTTTATTCTTCTATATCGACATTTGACAACAGCCTTTTTTATGCAGTGGGTTGATACATCTGGGAAATGTGTGGGCTTTAGCCTGTTGATCCATTTAAGGCCCCTGTTTTAAATACCAACATTTCTCTCCAGCGACTCTTTAAGAAGCATTTGAGGCCCAACCAGTTTCATTTAAAACTTTTTATTCAGGCCCAAAACAGTAAAAACTCATCATATTACGACGAAACCTTGCATAATATATAGTAACTACTGACTAGTAATTTTAAGATAGTGAATAGCAAAATAATTAGATGGAAGTCAACACATCTTTATAATAGACGGATCAGTGCTTGAACAGAGATAATTTGCAATTCAACCCAACCTGTAAAGTTCTGGCTCACAAAAAAATTTATAGAAAAGTACAACATTTTGTTCTTCTTGAACAACTCTCAGAAGCAAGCTGGTATAATATAAACATCTTTTGTATTCTGCTCTTCACTACTTTTATATTGATGTTGGCTAGTGCCCGCTTTTCCCTTGAGATTACATTTTGAAAAGAACTAATTAAGCACACAATTTGATATGATAGTACCTAAGCTCTTATGATCCTTTACCTTTTTCATAATTTTAGGTTCATTTGAATAAAAAAAAAGGTAGGAAAAGCACGTGAAATAAAAAATCTTGGAAATTATACATTTACTAGATTTTCACAAAATTGCTACGAAAACGAAAAACACTTTCCGAGAAAGAAAAAGACTAAGGGGTTGTTTGGATGTTTGGAAGAGTATTGGTTATTTATGACACCAAATGGGAAATTGTTGTCCACCTCATCATTTTTCATTTGAGTATTTACATAGTTTAGTTGATTTTCACTATGAATCCTATAATGGTAGTATTACATTGTTTGGAGGCATCTTGTGATCTTGCAAAGTGATAGTTATGTGGGATCCCATTCAAAAGGTTAATTTTACCACCATTAAGATTACCTCCGTGGAACACAAAAGAAAATATCTTAAGTTTGTGCATTCATTAATAACCCACTTAACTTGAAAATTAACCAAAACTCACCTAAGTTTTGAGCTTCTAAAAAAACCTTCAATTTTTAATATTTTTTTCCAAAAATTACCCTCAATTTTCAAAAAAATTCAAACAGCCCCCTCCCGCCCCTACGCCCAAAAAAATAGTAGGGTTAATTGTAAGTTTCATATGGATGGTAAATTTATGCAAAAAGGATATTTTTATCAGTGAAAATTATGTTCACACTTTTAGAGGATTCGATAAGCATAGAAAGTTGAATGGAGTTTTGTAAGAAGAGGGGGGGAGGGGGGGGGGGGGGGTTATATCATTTTGAAAGTTAAGGTGGATTATTTAAGAAACACCCAACATTAAGGGCTAAATATCAGGACCCCCCACCCCCACCCCCACCCCCACCCCAAACCAAACAAACAAACAAAACCTTGGACAATTATCAAAAAAAACCCCTTAACTTTCAAAATATCGAAAAAATTCTCATTGGGATTATCATAAAGCCCCCTTTAAGTTTCAAATTTTGCCAAAAAAACCTTTAACTTTCAAATTTTATCAGAAAACCCCCCTAAATTATGGGGGGTTTTCTGATAAAATTTCAATGTTGATGGTTTTTTGATAACCCCTAAACTTTAGGGGGGTTTTCTGATATTTTCAAAGTTAACGTGGCTTTGTGGTAATCATCCAAGGTTAAGGGTGGTTTTATGATATTTAGCCTAATCTTAAGGGTGTTTTCTGAAATTTAATTACAGTTTCTAGTTGAGGAACCTGTCAAAGTACATTTCTTCAACACTCCATTATTTCAATTTAATTAGCAAAGAAATTATTTATAGATATGAGTTCTGCAAATTATAGGTCTCATTCAAATACCTACCACATAAATATAAAATGTCATGGACTATTAATCAGGTGAGAGGGAAATGGGAACAGTGGACGGGGGAAAATGAAAAAGGCCGGTAAGCTTACGCTGGGTGGTTGAGTTTTTATTTTTTATTTATTTAATTACTCATCGCTGACATCTCGCAACTTCCAGCCCAATTCGCTTGCTGTTTGTTTTTTGTTTTTTAAGAGTGAAAAGGCCCGAAAGCCTGACACAGTGTCAGGCTTTCGGGCAAAATTGGCTTCTTAGTGGGCGTTTTTGCCCACTTCCCTGACACAGATGGGACACTGTGTCAGGGTTTCATACTTTTTCACACCAAACCAAACAGCCCCTAGTTTTGCAGCAATTTCTATCATCTTCGCTCAATCTATTCCTTTGTACAAATGGGGTAACCCAAGGTTTACTATTCATGCTACAGTAAACACTACAGTGACATATACTGTAGCAAACAGAAAACGAGATGCTATCGTAATTTTTTGAAAAATGTTACTGTAGCATACGAGAATACTGTAATATTTTTAAAAAAAGCTGTAGCAGAGGCGGGATACTGTAGTAATTCAAAAAATTTAAAAATATTAATGTAGCATTTAAAACCGGGATTACTGTATCGAGGGAAAAAATGATATACCATATGTCGTGCTTTGCACAGTGTTCACACTAATTTATTTAATAACCCAAACACGATAAAGCTTGAATACGCTCCGACAATTTCTCCATACTTTTCAAAAAAAAACCGGCAACCAAACAGCCCCTCGATATACAAAAGGAGCACGGCAAAGCTTAAGGTACAATTTCACGTGCCACCGTCCAACAAATGAAATTAACGGATAGTAACGCCCGTACCAACTGCGTTCACTAACAAGTCGACTTGCGTGATGCAACGTAGTTCATGCTTGAGCCGGAGGACTTCGATTCTTTCGTCTTCTTTCATGTCTCGTCAATTAACCTAATTACTGTCCTTTCCAATTTTATGAAGTTAACCACTAACTAATGTCATTTCCAATCATTCAAACGCCTCCTTTAAGGCGAAAGGTCGGTGGATATGTCTGTTCATCAATTTGACTGACATCTTCATGTTGCATGTGGAGAAATGGAGAAAGTCCTAGAGGAGACCCGTACGTCTTTCGCTAAGGTGGCATAAAAGGTGCAAGCAAATTATATTTTCTTATATATATTTAGTATTTGTTTAGGTAAATGCGTTTTTTTTTGTAATTAGTTAAAAAAAAGCCAAAACGCAAATGACAAAAAATGAAAAAAAAATTGTATTTGTTTTGTGAGAGACGGCTTAATCCTACGTTTACTCTTCCGTCTAGCAAAGGGGCTTTGTTGCTATGCTAAGAGTTCTCATGAATCACAAACCTGATTCAATATGCTTACAAAACTATACTCTGGAATTAGCTGAAACCAATCGTCTAACCTAACACTCTCGAATGAATAACACCTAACCCTACCTAGTCCCAACCCTCAATTAATCCCCGGCTTGAGTACGTCGTAAAACAAGTTCAAATTAAAAGCAGCACATACAATTAAGGCTCATAATGTCAGAAAGATCCTTATAGCCCTCTTGTTAAACAAACCGTCCTTCAAGAAAAATATATATAGCTTGGTGAAGAACGATGTAGAGAATCAATCTAAGGGCTACTATCCTCGCTCAAAGAATCCGAAGATGTTATGCATGACGAATAAGAGTTAGTTGAGGCTCCGGAGGTCAAACCTTTCGATGAAATCTCTCACAAATCAAAAACTTAGAACTCTCCTCTTGTCCCTCTCTCTTTTAATGAAATTAAGTTCTCAATAGACCAGGAAAGAGATATCCTAAATTTGGTAGACGTTGGAGATAAAAGAAATGACGAATGATTGACATTAAATCTGATAATTATGCAATCAACGTGTTTACCATTGATAGTGGCTCTCAATTGTCAATGTGTCGAGGACCCATTAACGGTTGAGAAGCTCATCAATGATATGAAAGTGTCTGGAATAAAAATCATCAATGTGTTGTTGACCATCGATGAGCTCTTCCTATCATCAATGGTTAATGCTTACCATAGATGGTTAGGATGCTGGAATTAGCTTTAGAGCTGAGTTTCATGTCGTTTCACCTCATACATTTTTTTATACATATATTTGCATGTACTATATCATCTCAAATAAATATTATTACTAAATAAGAGTTTGTTATTTCTCGAACAAAAGATACTACAAAGACTACGTCCTAACAGAATGAACTTAAATGGCTCGATTGATGTCTAACTGGGACTCTCAAGGGGATTTGGTCATGGGAAAGAGTGTATATTGTCATGCCCCGGGCCCGTTGGTGCATGCAAACTGTGGGACACACCAAGAGAAACTCGATGTTGGCTTAAATTCATCGTCAAAATGCTAGCACTAGTTATTCTTAGACCTTGAGTTTTTCTTTATTTAAATCATTAACAATTCTTCACACTAGTCTATGTGGCATACTAGTCCATGTGGGACTAAAGTGAGGGTGTCATAATCACTCCACCTTAGAAATACGACATCCTTGTCGTCACGACATGACAATTGGCACATTCCAGTGTCACTTGACAGACAATGTGGATTCTAGAGGTGGCTCCTACAAGTTCTAGAGGTGGCTCGCACCGCATCACGCGGTATAACACTTAGCCCCGTATAGCACTTAGCTCCACACTTCTGACTGGCAACTGCTATGATATCATTTTGTTACGCCCCGGGGCCATAGGCCCGTTGGCGCGTGCAAGTCATGGGACTCATCAAGAGCAACTCGATGTTGACTTAAATCAACCGCCAAAATGCTAGCACTAGTTACTCTTAGGTCTTGGGTTTTTCTCTATTTAAACCGCTAACAATTCTTCGCAATAGTCCATGTGGGACTTAAGTGAGTGTGTCACATATATACCTTGATAATGATGTTTCATCATCACTAAATTGAGAGGGGGGAAAGCTTTTCGTGTTATTAAAAAGTTAGATGGATAACAACTAAGCAAATAATTGACTTGTTCTAATCTCCAAAAGCCAAGTGCTAAAAATAAAACTATAGTTAGTACAACTCTCGGTGTGCATCTCGCACAAGGAATCGTATCATAGTTATCAATATGCTAGCGATGAACTTTGTTCAAGGAATAATTTTTTCAATCAAATTATTATATAGTTATACAATAACGTTATCTACAAAATAAAGAACCTTATCTTCTATAGTTCTGACAATCTATGATGCACGGATACGGATACGGGACACGGATACGACACGGACACGGATACGGGATACGACAAAATCCAAAAATATAGGATACGGGGATACGGCAGTGAATTTTTTTAAAAATTATTATTATATATAGAATATTTTAGTCAATTAAAGTATTAAACTTGTACGTTAATTTTCATTCAAGCTTGCAAACTATTCAAACTTTCATACTAGTATACTGCATCACTAACAATTATATTGCTAAATTTTATTTTCTTCTTTACAGGTTACAAATGGCGAATCAAGTTTTAAGTTTCAACTTTCAAGTCAACTAGTAGCACTACGCATAGCTCAAATAGCAAGAATCAATACTCGTACTCTCGCAATCTCGCACATGAAAACAAATCGTAGCACATTTTCAACAATTATGACCGATATGTATTAATAAGAAACAAGCAATTAGTTTTGCAAAAAACAGTTAACAATTAACAGTGATAATAATAAAAAAACCAGTGGTTAACAGTTAAGATAAATCTCTCCTTAAATCTCATTTTGTAAAATAGTTACATTTCAACAGTTAAACAAATCTCTCCTTGAATCTCTCCTATTATTAATCAAAATAGTCCACAAACCAAACTTTAATAATTACCTATTATTAATTAAAAATCAGTTTACTTACTTACTATCTCAAATAATTAACAGTTAAACATTCAAAAACATTGCTTTATAGTTAAATAAGAAACCATTAACAGTTAACAGTAAATGGCTTAACAGTTATAGTTATATAAGTAAATGGCTTAACAATCAAAAAAAAGAAACCGAAGCAGCAGCAAGAAAAGGAAAAAATGTGAAAAAAAGGGGATAACAGTGGAAAAGAAACAGATGAAAAAGAGAAAAACTGAGCA
>BQKN01067710.1:138196-148621 GCA_022839385.1 Asparagus kiusianus | reverse complement strand
TTAACTCCTAACTAAGCGGAACTAGTACGTCGGGTGAAAAATCCAAACAAAAAACTCTCCATATATATACCACGTGTTCCGAATAATTAGGAGCTAAGTGTTAGTACCCCATTATAGTGTTTGTACCCCAAAATCCTTCTCGATATCTATACTTAATAGTCTAGAATGCAAATACTCCCACTTAACCCCTAACTAAACGGAACTAGTATGCCGGGTAAAAAATCCAAACAAGGAACCCCCAATATATATACCATGTGTTCCGAATAATTAGGAGCTAAGTGCTAATATCATCATTCTTGCATTAAGTACAGATATGAGCATATAGATTATCATAGACATAGGCAGACCATAGTCAAACAATTTACTTGCTTAAATAGATGTGGGTCATCGCGATGCATATTCTCATCGCAACCCCAAGAAACCTTCTCAGCTCCTTTCCGGTTCCATTGAACTTTAACTAAGGGTATCATTTTATTTCTAAGCTTCTTGCTCTCCTTAGCAAGAATACATCCAAGAATCTCAATCGTGGTCAAATTATCATGAAGCTCAATCTCTAGTGCGTCCAACACTCGTTGTTGCTCCTCGTCACGTAGATGTTTCTTAAGCATCGAAACATGAAAGACATCATGTATACGCAACATCAATGTTGGAAGATCTAGACGATATGAAACGACTCCAATGCACTTTATTATCCTAAACGAACCAATATACCTCGGGGTAAGCTTTCCTCGTTTACCAAATCGTTGAACTCCTTTCATTGGCGACACTTTCAATAATACATAGTCCCCAACCTAAAACTCTAATGGCCGTCGTCTCTGATCTGCATAACTTTTCTGATGACTTTACACTGCAAGATTGCACTCCCGAATGACTGCTACCTTCTCTGTAGTATGTCTTACTAGATCCGGTCCAAACAGTAGGTTGTCCTTTGGCTCTGCCCAACAAATAAACGATCTACAAGGCCTCCCATATAACACTTCATATGGTGCCATGCCATTAATCGCTTGATAATTGTTGCTATAAGTGAATTCAATTAACACATGCCCACAATATATCCTCCAACACTTGGTTGACTCTCTCTGTTTGTCCATATATCTGCGGGTGGAAAACACTGGAATACGACAACTGGCTACTGAAAGAATTCTGGAAGCTCTTCCAAATTATGAAGTAAAAAACCGATCCTCGGTCTGATACAATCATCTCTAGAACTCCATGCAATCTCACAATCTCCTGAATGAATATCCTTGAATAAGTCTCTGTCGTGTAAGTCGTCTTTTCTGGAATGAATTGTGCCGACTTTGTCAACAATCAACTATTAACCAAACTGAATCATTCCCTCTTTTTTTATCTCGACAATCCTACAATGAAGTCCAGAGAATTATCTGCCCACTTTCTCCCAGAATGGATAAAGGCTGTAGGATTTCAGCTGGTCTCTGATATTCTGCCTCTACTTACTGGCAGGTAAAGCACTTAGCTACATATTTTAAAATCCCCTTACGCATGCCACTCCGCTAACACGTCTTTTCAAGTCCTTGTATATTTTTGATGTGTCTGGATGTACTGTATACTTGGTACAATATGCTTCATCAAATAAATCCTTTTTAAGCTGTGGATAACCCGGTATCACTATCTGAACCTTCATTCGAGAAACCCCGTCTGTTTTCGATGGTTCATTCTGCTTTAGTCTCTATAGAAGTCCTATTCTTTCGGATTTTAATCTAATAATCTCCTATCTGGGTGATGATCTTTCTATCACTCCAAGATGACTGCACTGATAAAGCTCCTAAGGAAACGTTGCTTCCGCTAATTTCCTGCCTAAAGTTAAACTGGCTGAGGGTGTAAAGATTTCTCTACAATAAACATTACAAAACTGTAAGCTCACAACGACGCTTCCTACTCAACGCGTCTGCTACAACACTCGTCTTTCCCTAATGATACTAAGTCGCAAACTCATAATTTTTAATAAACTTGACTCTTTGCCGCTGCTTCCGGTTAGATTTCTAAAAAGGTATTTCAAACTCTGATAATCCGTATATAGCTTAAATCGTATTCCATACAAATGATATCTATACTTATTTAGTATGAAGACCGCTGCTGCTAACTCAAAATTATGTGTGGGTAATTTTATCCATGAGTCCTCAATTACTTTGAAATATAAGTCTTTACTCTTTGGGTCTGCGTCAAAACGCCTCTAAGATCGGATAACTACACATACATGTAAATAGCCAAAAATCTTATCACTGCTCAGAATAATCATCACTGGTGCTGTAATCAATTTAGTCTTCAAAGCCACATATATTTTTGGCACTCTGTGCTCCAAATAATCTATACACCCTTTTTCGTAGGCGTGTAAGTGACGTCGAAATTTTCAAAATCTTGAAGTAACTTCTTATATTAGCCGGTCAAACCTAAGAAGTTATGAATCTCTGAAACGGTCTCCACCTTAGCTGGATTTACTACGATGCCCTCTCGGCTGATAACATGGTCCAAAATTCTAATCTTTGATAACTAAAATTCATACTTACTAAATGTAGCGTATAGCTGGTGCTCCCGCAAAGTCTGTAATGCTAACCGTAAGTGCTGCTTATGCTCGACCTCCGATCTCGAATAAATAAGAATGTCGTCGATGAACACGATCATGAACTGGTCCAAATATGGATAGAAAACTCGATTCATCAAATCCATGAATACTGCGGGTGCAATGATCAGCCCAAACGACATGACAAGAAACTCGAAAGAGTCATATCAAGTCAGAAAGACGGTCTTGGGGATATCCATCTCCCGAATCTGCAACAGATGACAACTGGAATGAAGATCAATCTTCGAGTAACTGCGCTCAATTGGTCAAACAAGTCCTAAATTTTCTATAGTGGATATCTAACTAGATCTAAAGCTTCCTCATCTCAACAGGTGTCAGACAAGAAGGTGCTCATCAGGGTATCGGTGTTGTGCCTAACTACAACTTAATGTAAAACTCAACCTCTCTCACTGGAGGTAAACCTAATATGTCCTGCAAGACATCATGATACTTTGAGACCACTCATGTCTCACTCAAATTTGCACCTCGATCTCGTCTCATCACCTCCCCGACGTATGCCAAAAATGACTCCACGTTCTGATTACCCTATGAGGTTGCTACAATCTATACAAATCTATTGAATGCTCACAAGCTGATTGTCTTTACCAAAATAGTCAATACTAACATGGTAGGAAAATAACCAATCCATACCAAAAATCACATCAAGCTCGGATATATGCACAAAACAAATAAACAAACTATGAACTTAGACTCGTCTAAGCTGATAATGCATCCTCTACAAATACTCTCTAAGAGGGATGCCTCTTCCAAATGAGTAGAGACGGATAACGAACATCTAAGGGATGTGCAACTAGCTGAAACCTATCCATGAAGGTATGTAGGCCTGTCCAAAAAGCCCGTCGGCCCGACCCAGCCCGGAACACCACCGACGCTGGGCAAAAATCTGGGTCGGGCAGCCTGGGCCCGGAGCCCGGCCCGGTGGCAACGGTCACCTACGGTGACCGATGCCAAAATAGGCCGGGCCGGGCCCGGCCCGGCCCGGCCAAAACGGTCACTCTTGTGACCGTTGTGGCCAAAACGGTCGGGTCGGGCTGGGCCGGGCCAGCCCGGCCCGACCACAATGGTCACAAGAGTGACAGTTATGGCCAAAAATGGCCGGCCCGGCTGGCCCGGCCACAATGGTCACGAGAGTGACAGTTATGGCCAAAAATGGCCGGCCCGGCCCGGCCAGGTCATAACGGCCAAAAACAGCCTTTTGATCGTTTTGTCCCCAAAAACGGTAAAAAAACGGCTATTTTGTGAGGTTATTTTAGTAATTTATTTAGGGGGCTGGCTCTATAAATAGAGGGGGGTTTTCATTTGTTTTTTCACACCAAAACTCATCTACTTCTCTCTTATACTCTTATACTCTCTTATACTCTTATATTCTCTTATACAATCTTATACTCTCTTATACTTTCTAATCCTTTCATCAAATGGCTTCCGGATCTGATTATGAAGAGAAAAACCTATCTCCCGATCTTGAAATGAGTCCTCCTACTGGGTCTACACCTACCGATGTTAATCCTGAATCCGGTGGCGACGAATCTGCACCAAGAGCTCCTAAAAGGCCAAGATCCGATGTGTGGAATTTTTACGAGAAGATCGACATCACCAAGGATGAACACGGTAGGATCCTCACCCAGAAGGCTAAGTGTGCGTTGTGCGGTAAGATTTTTCAAGCTCATCATAAAAGCAGCACCAACCACCTCAAACGCCATTTAGATAAACACAACAAAGGCCAGACTCCTCAAGGTGATATCTGACAATCTATAATTTCTCAATCCTCCTCTTTTGGTTGTCTCGGTAGTTGGAACTATGATGCTGCCAGAACTAGGAAATGCGTAATCAGGTTTATCATTCTTGAAAACCTTCCTTTTAAATTAGTAGAAGATGATGAATTTGAAGATATGTTTAGAGATGGTTTTTATCCCGCATTTAAAAAATTTTCTTGTCAAACCTATCAACGTGATATTTTAAAATATTATCAAGAGGAACAAGGAAAAATAATTTCTTATTTTAAAAAGTTAAACTATAAATTTTTTTAACTTCTGATATTTGGACATCTAGAGTACAAACTGGATATTTATGTATCACAACACACTGGATTGATGAAAATTAGCAAATGTTTAAAAGAGTTGTTTCTTTTATTGCAATAGAAAAGTCACATACGGGTATTAATGTTGCAAATTTAATAATTGAAGAACTTATGAAATTAGAAATTTTAGAAAGAATATTTTCTCTTTTACTAGATAATGCAAGTAATAACAATGTAGCTGTTGATTTTATCAGATCAACTCTATTATTGCCATGTCATGATGATCTTTTTCATATTAGGTGTATCTGTCATATTTTAAATTTAATTGTTCAAAGTGCATTTATTAAAATTAAACCCATGATAGAAAAGGTTAAAAAGGTTAGAACAGTTTCTTATATGCATAATGCTTCTAAACAAAGACTTAAAAGATGGAAACAATTTTGTAAAAAAAATATAAAGCCCAGACTAATTCCAAAAGATGTTGACCATAGGTGGAATTCTACCTATGCAATGTTAAGTGTAGCAATAGAATATAAAGACATTATAACTGATTTTATAAATTATTATGCTTCTAGTTCTAGTTCTGGTAGCACTTATGGAATAACTGAAGATGAATGGACAATTATATGTAATTTAAATGAAATGTTATAAGTTTTTTATGATGCTATAATGTTATTATCTGCCTGTTATTATCCAACCATTACTTTAGCTGCTTTACAAATTTTAAATATTCAAATTTTTTTTGGGAAATATCGTATGGATGATACTTTTGGACCTATGATTTTTCAAATGAAGAGAAAATTTAATAAGTACTTTAGGCCTATTCCTCATATTTTTGGTTTGATGGTTCTTATTGATCCATGCTTGAAGGATATTGGCCTTCGAAGTTTGTTACAATCCTTGTATGATAATCAGATTATAGACTTAGATAATGGATCCACCCTCACTACTACTACTCATCATTTAGCTATTAGAAATTATTTTCAAACCTTATATAATGAGTATGCAGCTAGACATGGTGTAGCTACACAACAGTCTACAGCTTCGATTTCTTCGAGCTCATCCCGAGGTAAAAGCGTAAGTTTTGATAGGTATGTAATGGTAGCCGAGCTAACTGGTGGATCTGGACTTGGATCGTTATCATTGAAGGTTTCTAAAATAGATGAATATTTATCTGCTTCTTTAGTTAAATATCAAGGAAATGCTTTAGATATTTTGCAATAGTGAAAAGTATATGGATCAGTTTCATATCCTATACTTTTCACCATAGTTCGTGACTTACTAACAATGCAGGTTTCGACGGTAGCTTCGGAATCTGCCTTTAGCACAGCAGGACGTTTGATCGACGATCACAAGACATGCTTAGACCCGTATACTGTACAAGCGGTGATGTGCTTACAAGATTGGTGGAGGTACGAGAAGCGAACGTAAGGCATCGATCGGATGGCTGGAATTGAAGATAAATTTGAAAAATTAGGACTAGCAGATAGATATAAAGAATAAATAATATTCATCAAATTGTAATTTTTATATCTCAGCTTAAAATTTGTAAAGAATTATTTTAGAAATAGTTGCAAATGATAGTGATATAGGTGAGTAGGTGCCAACTTAGTTGGAATGTACTTATATATTGTGATGCAATGAATTCCAAAATAAATTTATACTTATAATTTGTAAATGATTTATTAATTATTAATAAAGAATTTATTTTTATAATTTTTATTTGTAATTTATGTCATTTTAAGTGATTAAAAAAATTATTATTTTTTATTATTTTTTGTCTTTTTTGTATAATTTAAATTTTAAATAGAATTTAAAAAAAAGAAAATAAACCGGACCGACCCGGAACCCGGCCCGGTCGGGCCCGGGGTACCCGGGTCCGGGTTCGGGCTCCGGTTTTGCCCGGCCCGGGCCCGGGCCGGACACACCTAAAGGTATGAGAGATAAAATAATGCGAAGCTCCTAAATCGAACAAGATCCGAGCTGGAAAAGAAATCACTAAGGAAGAACCTTCCACTATTGCTCTGCTTGCACTGAAATCACGTGCTACAACTACATAAACTCTACCGATGGCTGGTGACTACTGTGCTACTAGCGGTGGAATCTGTGGGACTATCTGTCTCTTGGGAATCTCCTGGATAACGTGTATCTGGCCTGTTAGCCTCTTGATCCTCGAAATGGTAGGCGGTGCCTCAATCCTCTGCTACTGGCCGCAACTGTGGTCCTGTGATAACTAACCCTGACCATTATTCTACAGGTGGTGATGAAAATCCTTACCCTATTGCTGGGGTCCACCCGGTCTTGTAAAAGGTTTCTTGTCCTTGCCCTGGTCTCAAGACAATCCTGCTTCCAAATTAACTATTAGTATGTCTCCCTGTCCAAATCAGTTTAGTTCTAGCTGCTTATCAAAATAGTACATGAAATCCTTCCATGAAAATGATATTAGCTGCTCCGGCATAAACAAGAATCAGTGCTATCCTCCAACGTTATCCTTTAAGCTAAATATAACTAATCTTTGATTATGTACCGAGTCAATGTTAAGCATATCTAAAAATAATTCCTACATATTCCTTCCATTTATAGGTTGCAAATGAGTCCAATATGCCTTGAAACTCTGATGCTCTCATCTTCTGATGTCTTTCTCATTCTTACAGAGCCAAACTTCCTGCTTTGTAGCTCTATTAACAGCTGGTTGTGGTGATGGTGTAATCGTCAGTATTGCCTCTTCAATCGGTATGACTGGTATGACTGGTGGTGGAACTTCAGAAAGTGTAATCTAGCTCGTTACTCGCTCCTCGAGAGTTGCTAGTATCTACCTTTGCAATCAGTGTTACCAAGTCGATCATATACTATGCAACCTGCTGCGGCTTAGGCTCTACTTGCCAGCTCTCCGGGTACGAGTTTTATCTCAACCACGTCATCGTCCTAATGTTTAATATACTAAGAGGAGAGCATAATTAACACAGTAAATGAGGGCGCAAACATATATATGTTGGCCTTCTTGTTTTGGTGATTATTTACAAACAATTTACATCTAATATTGTTTGTTTAGTGCTTGTGTTTTATATTTATTCTAGGCAAATAATATGTTGGAGGATGGATGGAATTGCGCTTCAACGAACATATCCAATGGAGGTTGGTGGAATAGTGGTTGAAGCCTATACAATTCAAGTTAAAGATCCAATTACAAGCGTCATCCAAGTGTACCAAGTTGAGCTACATCGAAGATCAAGATTGCTTGGGTAACTTAGTTTAGGTTTTATATTATGTGTGTTAGATACTCAAAGTTCAATATCATATACACACGTATTTGGTTTCTATGTATATATATAGTTATATATATACATGTATGGTTTTGGGTTTTCATGTTTATAAATATGAAATTACATATTTCATATTTATTATTGTGATGTTTTGGGTTTTCATGTTTATAAATATAAAATTACATATTTCATATTTATTATTGTGATTTGGTTTAACTACTTAGATATGAAACAAATATATTTTCATATACATACTCCTATGTTTCATTTTCTAATGTATTTGTGAAAATATCATATTCTCAGTTTATAGACTTAACAATCTTTATATACATCTTTTATTAAGTCTACAAAATTATTTTGCATTGTTTCAAAACATGGTTAAGCTAAATTGTTAAAACTCATATGTTCACATTTTCATGTTTTGGACTATTATGTAAAATGATGATTTTTCACAAATGGAAAATGTAATTTGGAAAATTCTTTTTGTAATATGTTCATTTACATGTTTATATACATTTCCTAAAGTTTCATTATTTTTGGACTTTATTTGTTATTTTAACATATTTTCAAAGTCTCAAAAATCTGCTTTTAAAAATTTCATTTTTCATATGTCAGTTCACGGTCGACCGCGCCTGAGTCTTTTCCATAGTAGGCAGCAGAAACTCTCGCGGTCGACCGCCACGGTCGATCGTCAAAGCTGAATTCCTCGCGGTCGACCGTCACGGTCGACCGTCGAACTCTTTGGAGTTTTCCTGTTGTTTTTTGTTGCTCGCGGTCGACCGCTGTTTATCCCCACGACTCTTTTGGTATAGAATCAGATTTCCGATTCTTGGGCTGTTTGGTCTTTTCCTTTGGGGTTTTTGCTGTTGCTTCCTCTTCCTATATAAACCCCTAAACCCCCTTCTATCTAAGACACCAAGAAGTTTTTAAACAAGTTTTAAACAAGGGTTTAAGTGTGTTTTAGTGTTTGTTTGGTTTATGAAGAAGTTTTCACAAGTGGATGAGATCATCTTCTTCTTTGGGCTTCAATCTCCATCTCTCCATCTTGTTATTCAGAGAAGAATCTCTAAACTCATATCTAGCTATTTATACGTTTGATTTACATTTCCATAAGCTAGCATTTGTATTCAGTTTAGTTTGATTTTGATTTTGATTTACTCATTGTTTACATACACACCCACTTGAGCTTTTAGTATTTACATACATAGTATATTTGGGTTGGTGAGAGTTGTAACAATTGAGTGGGAGCTTTAATTGAGTCCTCGTATTGTATTAGAGAACAAATCATTTGTTATTACATTGTGAGATTGTAAAGTTTTCGGTTAGCTAGAAAACCGAGTATGAGGAGTGGAGTTGAAAACCGACATTGTGAGTGAGTGTATTCGTTGATCGGTGATCGTTGAAAACCGACATAGTGTGGTTGTAAACGTTATTCGGGTGAGCGTAGAAAACCTGGTTATGATAGTGGATTTCTCCCCGGGAGAGGGGAGCGGAGACGTAGGACGGAAGGTCTGAACTCCGTGATCATATCGTGTGTTTGAGTTTGCTTTGGCACACTTAATCTTATGTTTATATTTCTTGTCGCCATTGTCCATAGCTCATTATTTATATCATCCACTATCTACTTCATATTGTTTTCCCTTGTGTTAGTTTACATATCCTTGCATATATATTTTTATCATATAGGATATATCTCATTGTTCACATTGGTTATTCTTACTTGTAATATATTGTATATCTATCTTGCAAGAATATATTTGTTAATTAGTTTTTATTGGCATAAAATCGGATTAGATTAGCATAAGACCCTAATCACCCCCATCTAGGGTCTAACAATTAGTATCAGAGTTTGGTGCTCTTTGATTTAAGGTCTAATCGCATTGAGTTAAAGATCCAAGTTATCTTGTTGTGCTAATCTAATTTTTGATTTTTATATCTTGCTTGCTTTTTAATTATGGATATGCATGGTTTAGGTTATGCCATTAATATTACTCCTAGATTAGATAATTTTCCCTATGCCCAATGGTGTGTTAGATTTAAACTTTTTGTTCAGTCTAAACACTTTGATTTATGGGAAATTATAGATGATGCTTACATTGTGCTCACTTCGGAGAAATCCAAGTGGAATAAAAATGATCATCGAATGTTTACAATGAACATTGTTTTGTTAGAATATTTGCTAAATGCTTTTAATTCATCTATGTCTAACAAGTTTGTTCATTTTGATAGTGCTTATACCTTAGGGAAATTTATTGAAGCACATCAAGGGGACTTAGAGGCAATCCAACAAGCTTTGGCGGATCCGGCTTCAAGTTCATATGGAGCATCATGCACACGGCCACTAGGCGATAGCCCTAGTGAGGTTTGCGAGTTCGAAACCACTAATGATTTATCTAGTGATGAACTTACTTGTGCTAGTAAAAAATTATTGCATGTCTTTAACAAATTACAAAATGATTTTATTGATTTAAAAAGCAAGCATGAAGATTTAAAATCCGATCATGAGAAGTTAGCTTCCAAATTTGATATCATTTCTCAAGAAAGTA
>BQKN01067710.1:123309-136572 GCA_022839385.1 Asparagus kiusianus | reverse complement strand
TTCTTCATCAACTTCTTCTTCATTCACCCCTTCTTTTCCTTAGTGTTGCTCTTTAGCGGTGACACTAAGAAGAGCTATTATCTCGTTTTAGCCGAGATATACGCTTATAACTTCTAGATCTCACGCGGATCGACGAAGTTCTGTTTCTAAATCCCACGCGGATAGACGAAACTCTGCCGGATTTTACCGGAACGGATCTGAAGAGTCGGCGGTCCACGGATATCAACATCCCCGTCACAGGCCAACAACCCACGCAAGCAAGCACCGATAAACGGGACTTGCGTTTATTTTCGAGAGAGTTGTAATCTTTGTTTTCATTTTGTTTGTAACAGATTTCAATCAATGAAAACAGCAACTTTCGACGAAAACACATATATTCTATATGGCATTTTGATAGGGGGAGCAATCCCTATATCCTTCTATGTGTTATACTCACCCATGCATATTGATAAGGGGAGCTTTCGCTCTCTTCATCCCTTTGTCCCCTTTTTGATGTTATCAAAGGGGGAGAAGTATTGTGAGTACACATTTTCTTGTTTATATGCATGTGAATTATAATTTATATATTCATTTCTTTTCATACATATATCCTTTTTGTAAATTGTTTGTCATCATCAAAAATGGGGAGATTGTTGGCCTTCTTGTTTTGATGATGATTTACAAACAATTTACATATAATATTGTTTGTCTAGTGCTTGTGTTTTATATTTATTCTAGGCAAACAATATGTTGGAGGATGGATGGAATTGCGCTTCAACGAACATATCCAATGGAGGTTGGTGGAATAGTGGTTGAAGCCTATACAATTCAAGTTAAAGATCCAATTACAAGCTTCATCCAAGTGTACCAAGTTGAGCTACATCGAAGATCAAGATTGCTTGGGTAACTTAGTTTGGGTTTTATATTATGTGTGTTAGATACTCTAAGCTCAATATCATATACACACACACGTATTTGGTTTCTATGTATATATATAGTTATATATATACATGTATGGTTTTGGGTTTTCATGTTTATAAATATGAAATTACATATTTCATATTTATTATTGTGATTTGGTTTAACTACTTAGATATGAAACAAATATATTTTCATATACATACTCCTATGTTTCATTTTCTAATGTATTTGTGAAAATATCATATTCTCAGTTTATAGACTTAACAATATTTATATACATCTTTTATTAAGTCTATAAAATCATTTTGCATTGTTTCAAAACATGGTTAAGCTAAATTGTCAAAACTCATATGTTCACATTTTCATGTTTTGGACTATTCTGTAAAATGATGATTTTTCACAAATGGGAAATACAATTTGAAAAATTCTTTTTGTAATATGTTCATTTACATGTTTATATACATTTTCCAAAGTTTTATTATTTTTGGACTTTATTTGTTATTTTAACATATTTTCAAAGTCTCAAAAATTTGCTTTTAAAAACTTCATTTTTCATATGTCAGTTCACGGTCGAGCGCGCCTAAGCATTTTCCATAGTGGGCAGCAGAAACTCTCGCGGTCGACAGCCACGGTCGACCGTCAAAGCTGAATTCCTCATGGTCGACCGTCGAACTCTCTGGAGTTTTCCTGTTGTTTTTTGTTGCTCACGGTCGACCGTCGTGGTCGACCGCCGCGGTCGACCGCCGTTTATCCCAACGGCTCTTTTGGTACAAAATCATATTTTCGATTCTTGGGCTGTTTGGCCTTTGGGTTTTTGCTATTGCTTCCTCTTCCTATATAAACCCCCAAACCCCCTTCTATCTAAGACACCAAGAAGTTTTTAAATAAGTTTTAAACAAGGGTTTAAGTGTGTTTTAGTGTTTGTTTGGTTTGTGAAGAAGTTTTCACAAGTGGAGGAGATCATCTTCTTGTTTGGGCTTCAATCTCCATCTCCCCATCTTGTTATTCAGAGAAGAATGTGACGCCCCTGGGTTCACACAAGGCTGCAGTCCAAGGTGAAACCAAGAATGTCAAACCTGCCATGCACCACACCGTGCAATAACATGTTTCACCATTACAATTAACATCTATCTAGTAGAATCAATAACAGGTGTAGGTACAAAAGCAAGTAGAAGATAATACACGAAGGGCTGATGAAATGATAGTGATCAAATAAATATCTCATCATCCAACAAATGGAAATACATAGTCAATGTCTGAATAAATAAACTGGAGTAGTCACAAGTCTCAAATACAAATATCTGACAAGAGTAAATAAGGCACTCCGCCTTTACAAATTCTAGAATAATACCCTCAAATGTCTAACCACACTACAGTGGAGCCCAAAAGAAAATAATACATAACTAGAAAGTAAAGCTGAACACTAAAGTGGTCCGCTATCAACCTGCGACTCTCCGTGCTCCTGGCTCGTGACCTGAAAGGGGGAGGGACAACGAGCGTCAAAGCGCTAGCGAGTAACATCACAACCAACCCCAAGGGAAAAGGGCTCGTTGCATATGAAAATACAGATAATATATAATAGATCTAAAATCATTGATCTTACAAAAGAGGGTTTTAGTATTTAGAAATTTTACAACACGAGAATAGGTACGTCGAGCGAAATAATCCAAACAAGGAAACCCTCATGTATATACCTTATATCTCAAATTTGTAAACTCCTAAATACCAAACCCAAGGCTCTAGTACAGTAACAATGACAGAAGAAATACAACGAACACCAGAGTAAAATTACAGTGCTGTGACATAGCCAACATGAACATCATGTTACTACTTACATGAATATCATGTTAAAATCTACATAAGTGTTATACCAAAATCTACATAGTTACCATGTCGTGAACTGCTGTATAATAGGCACATGCAGGGTTAAGAACTATGTCCGATATAAGAACTAACTATTATAGTTTCCAAACTCATGGAATAAGTAACAATTGTCCAACACGAGGACTGAGAGGGATTATAATCCAACACGAGGACTTCTATGGATTATAGTCCAACACGAGGACTGTAGAAATAGTAAAAAGATCGCTACGATACATGTAGTTAAATCTACTTATCAATCTCACAACCAAATCAGTATATAAGTCCCAAACTATACCCTCAGGTCATCTATCATGCATGGACACATAGTGGGACTAATAACCAAGGTCAGGTAATCCAGGCAAACCCTTGAATATGAGTAAAAATACTCAAATACACAAAACTGGAAATTTGCAACAGAGGGTTCGGCGGTCGACCGATCCGGTCGACCGAACTCTGATACGAGCCTGGCGGTCAGCCGCTAGGCATCTCGGTCGACCGACCAGACGTCGCGGTCGACCGGATAAACGTCGCGGTCGACCGAACAAACGTCACGGTCGACCGAACAAACTTGGCGGTCGACCGAAGCCCTAAAACGAGCTCAGCGGTCGACCGCTCCGGTCGACCGCCAAGCGGACAGAAACCCAAATCTGGGTTTCTGTCAGCTCGAAACCTGAAACAAAATTTTAACATTCTACGATAACAGTTGCTTAAATGATTCAAACATCATACTGATGATAAACAACCAAATTAAGGTTTGAAATCTACCTTTTTAATATTCAAAATCCATGAGGAACAAACCAAAACGTTTTAATAGCTTGTAAAAACGCTTAAACTTTTGTTTAGAAAATTTTCAGATCTAGATCTTTATAAAACAGAACGCTGATGAATTTTTATAAACTGAAACATTGATTTTTTTGAAATCCCTATTAAAAGAACTCGTTTTTATACGAAAATACCTCTTTGGGCTCAACAAAAACTTATGAAAAATCGAAATAAAACAATAAAAACAGGGGTGAGGGATTGGGCGAGATGATACTCGCCTTAGGTGCTGCCAAAAATCCTGTTGAGGATCTCCTTCCACCTGATCTGCAAGCTTCCACTGCAGCTCCTCCAGATCTCCCCAAAATCACCAGATCCAATTAGGGTTTTGAGAGGGGAGAGTAAAGGGGGCTAGGGTTTTGAAACTTAGATCTGGGAGAGGCTCTCTCGGGCAAAAGAATATATATCAACTCACAAAACCCGACCCGAACCCGTTCGAACCCGAACCTGGAAAAACAAACTAACCACTGATTGGTTGACCGGTACGGTCGACCGCCACGGTCGACCGCGCCGGTCGACCGCTCAGCACAAAAATACCTGCTGGGATTAAAATCCTTAGCCTGTGATTTATAACTCGATTCCTCTCACATATAAACACTTGTTGGGTTCTCAAACACAGATAATTACATTCATATGACATATATATGTGTATATATATGATTATTCATCACAAGGGAATTATTTACTATTAATAATTCACATATATTTATTATAGAAATTTTCGGGGTTTTACAAAGAATCTCTAAACTCATATCTAGCTATTTATACGTGTGATTTACATTTCCATAAGCTAGCATTTGTATTGAGTTTAGTTTGATGTTGATTTTGATTTACGCATTGTTTACACACACACCCACTTGAACTTTTAGTATTTACATACATAGTATATTTGGGTTGGTGAGAGTTGTAACAATTGAGTGTGAGCTTTAATTGAGTTCTCGTATTGTATTAGAGAACAAATCATTTGTTATTACATTGCGAGATTGCAAAGTTTTCGGTTAGCTAGAAAACCAAGTGTGAGGAGTGGACGTTGATCGGTGAACGTTAAAAACTGACATTGTAAGTGAGTGTATACGTTGATCGGTGATCATTGAAAACCGACATAGTGTGGTTGTAAACGTTATTCGGGTGAGCGTAGAAAATCCGGTTATGATAGTGGATTTCTCCCCGGGAGAGGGGAGCGGAGACGTAGGACGGAAGGTCCAAACTCCGTGATCATATCGTGTGTTTGAGTTTGCTTTGGCGCACTTAATCTTATGTTTATATTTCTTGTCGCCATTGTCCATAGCTCATTATTTATATCATCCACTATCTAGTTCATATTGTTTTCCCTTGTGTTAGTTTACATATCCTTGCATATATATTTTTATCATATAGGATATATATCATTGTTCACATTGCTTATTCTTGCTTGTAATATATTGTATATCTATCTTGCAAGAATATATTTGTTAATTAGTTTTTATTAGCATAAAATCGGATTAGATTAGTATAAGACCCTAATCACCCCCCTCTAGGGTCTAACAATATATACAACATAACGTATCACGATAAGTATTTACACAAATACTTTTCAATCAAGGTAAAATAGTTGTCATAAACAAAATTTCATAATTTTCGAATATATGTATATAACCTCCTGACTCATTCTAGGAATTCCTAGCGGACTCTATACAAGATTCTTAGGGACTCTATCTTAGCTCCATAATATGACACAAGAATGATTCTAAGGATGTTGGAATCAGTGCTCTGATACCAACTGTAACGCCTTTGGTTTCACACAATGCTGTAGTCCAAGGTGAATCCAGAGATGTCAAACCTGTTATGCACCCACACTTGTGCATAAACACGTTTCACAATCATAATAGTATCCTCTAGTGAAATCAAAGAAAAGTGTAGGTACAAAATATGCAAAATAAAGAACTGAACATGATAGACATGATAAAGAATGAGATATCTCATAAATAAAAATCATGTCTCAACAGAAATACATTGACTGTCTGAGATAAATAAATGTCTCATCATGAATCAAATAAATATCATACTAAGACACACTGCCTTTACAATATAGAAATGAAATACTAATGCCTGAATAAAAATGTAAAATCTACTATGAAGCCTCTACTAATACTCATGTGATGGCGACTATGCAAGAACTCCATCATCCTGCTGTTAGACCCTAGAGGGGGGGGGGTGATTAGGGTTTTATGCTAATCTAATCCGATTAAATGCCAATTAAAAATAATTAACAAATATATTCTTACAAGATAGATATACAAAGAGTTATGTGCAAGAATATGCAATATACACAAGGTGATATATCCTATATGATAGAAATATAGGCAATGTATATGCAAGGATATATAAACACAAGGGTTAAACAATTTAACTACAAATGTGATAGGGCAAAATGATCAACAAGCAATACACAATGGCGATGTAAGATATGAACATGAAAACAAGTGCGCCAATACAATCACAAACAAAGGATATGTTTATGAGGTTCGGTCCCCACGACCTACGTCCCCGCTCCTCACCTCGAGGAGATACTCCACTATCACAACCGGGTTTTCTACGTTCACCCGAATAACGTTTACACCTCACAATACAATCACTATGCAATCACACCTCACACACTAAGTGTTGGTCCTAGCCCGTGTCCTCCTCCTCAAGTGCTCGGTTACAACCTCTCCCTAGGCACGTCAACCGACGCCACTCCTCTTGGATTCGACCCCATCTCTCACCACACACTCCTCACTCGGTGTACAAGTGTATTACAAAGTGATTTTCACGATAAGCACAATATCATAAATGATTGTTCTCTCTAACAAAGTGAGAACTCAATTAGGCTCAACTCAATGTCACACAATCCCACAACCCAATTATATAATGTATGCAAATACAATAAGCTCAATGGTTGTGTGTGTAAACAAGGAGTAAATCAAATCAAACTAAACTCAAATAAAACTAGCTTTAATAGAAATGATAATCAAATAATAAAACATAAAACTAGATTGAGTTTAGAAAACTTATCCAATGAATGACAAGAGAGAGGGAGAAGAATGAATGCTCAAACACCAAGGATGATCTCCACTTGCTCTTGTGAAATTTGCTCCACAAACCAAACTCTTGTAAATGCTTAAAAGCTTTTTAAACAAACACTAAACCCTTAAACAAAAACTTGTAAACCTCTTAAAAACTTTTCTCTTGTTAAAATATGAAAGAGAGCAGCAATAGGGTATATATACCTACTTGAAATCTCAGCCAAAACCACTCAAGAGAAATACAAAAAAGCCCAGAGAAAATCGGCTCAGAAAAGAGCCGTTAGGAGACAACGGTCATCTGGGCGGTCGACCGGAAATTCCTTCGGTCGACCGATGGAGCTCTCGGTCGACCGGACCGGTCGACCGACCAACTCTCTTCTGCATTCTGCCAACTGAACATCTGAGCGGTCGACCGGATCGGTCGACCGAAGACTGACACAGCAGAAAAACAGGTTTGAAAAACAGATTTTTTGACTTTTGGAAAATTGTTAAAAATAACAAATGAAGTCCAAAAATTATGAAACTTTGGGAAATGTATATAAACATGAAAACGAACATGTTACAAAAAGAATTTTCCAAATTGCATTTCCCATTTGTGAAAAATCATCATTTTGCAAAATGGTCCAAAACACGATAATGTAAACATGTGAATTTTGACATTTTGGCTAAACCATGTTTTGAAACTTTGCACAATGATTATATAGACTTAATAAAGTATGTATATGATTATTGTTAAGTCCAAAAACTAAGAATACAATATTTTCATAAAATTGCATATTCTATGCAATAAATACCAAAACACAATAGTAAATATGAAACATGTGATTTCATATTTATAAACATGAAAACTCAAAACTATGTATGTATATATATAAAACTATATATATGCATAGAAACCAAAACTTGTGTATATATATATAACTATATATATATATACGAAGAAACCAATAAAATGTGTGTGTATATTATATTGAGCTTAAGGTACTGAACACACATAATATAAATCCTAAACTACATTACCTAAACAATCTTGATCTTCAATAAGCTTGACTTGGTACACCGCGGACGAAGCTAAACTTGGATCTTGAACTTCAATTGTACGATGCTTCACTCCACAATTCCGCCAACCTCCTCTTGATATGATCGTGTAGGCTCAATCCATCCAACCTCCAACTACGTTGTTTGTCTATAATAAATAAGAAAACACAAATACTAGACAAACAACATTAGTGGTAAATTGTTTGTTAAATATCATCAAAACAAGAAGGCCAACACCTGCGCCTCTCCGTACCTTTGTGCTGCCTGAAAGAAAAGAAGAAGAACAAAAACGACCACATAAAGAGCGTTAGAGTGCTACAGCAAGATCACCTCCATCCGCCCCCAGGGGAAGGGCTACTAGATGGAGTGGAGGCTCTATTTATAAGCATAGTCTCCCTAGATCATTTTTCTTATATCTAAGTGGAATTAACATTTAGAAATCTACAACACGAGACATAGCACATCGAGCGAAATAATCCAAATAAGGAAACCCTCATGTATATACCATTGTCTTAAATTGTAGATAACTGAATATTAATATCGAACTAAGAGTAGACAATCTAATGAAATCAACAATTAGAAATCCATAACACGAGACTGGTACGTCGAGCGAAATAATCCAAATAAGGAAACCCTCATGTATATACCATTATCTCAAATTGTAGATATCTAAACGTTGATCCCGACTAACAAGTAAAGAAATATAAAGATATAATTACATCAAATTTATAATATCTTCCACAATAACTGGGGAGATAAAATAAATACCAATATATAATCTCGTATACTTTCAAGAGCAAAGTATATCTCGTTATATATCTCAAAGATGAGTTGAACTCACAACTGACATCCGTCTAAAACTTAGGTTATAAATCAATAATCTCAATGTCACGGACTACCATGTAGGTATCCTGAACTATGTACATGATTCATTAGTCTCATCACGATCTCAGCATGTAGCCTGAGTGCGGGATGACCTACCATATAGGTATCTAAATAGATGGCTCACAATCACCATAAATAGACGGCTTACTAGCCTCATCGCACACTCGTGCGGATGAACTACTATACAAAGCATCCAAACCCGACTCAATGGCCTGTACATATGGAATATCGATGCACTACCTCATGTAGCACTGAACTGGGCTCATCAACGATATCCATCTTATGCATAAACTGTGTATATCTGGTATATCAACGTACTATCCTATATAGTACTGAGCTGTGCTCATTAACGATATCCAACAAGTGTATGAACAATCACTACTCTATTATAAACAACCCAACTCTTGTAAAAATGCCCTTTGAGTTCCTCATGTGTGTGCAATGACACTGTACTTGTGTATTCATGAATTTACATGTATAGAAGTGCGGTTCGAACCCCGCAAACACATCTCAAATAAAAACAAAACAAAACTCAGGAAATCAGCCTTAGTAGTCGACTACTAGACTGAGTAGTCGACTACTCTGAGTTCATCCCGAACCTAGAAAATTTGACTAAGTGTGAGTAGTCGACTACTATGAGCATTAGTCGACTACTCTACTATGAAACAGATTCTATGAGTTACATCAGGAAGGGAGTAGTCGACTACACACATGATTAGTCGACTACTCTGCTAAGGAAACGTTTCTATATGCTAAATTTTGAGACAGAGTAGCCGACTACTCATCTTAGTAGTCGACTATTCTGCATGCAACTGAAATACAGACATGCACAAATAGGACTTTAACAAATCAAACATGTACTTGTCAATGTTAAACCATATTTAAAAGATTTATAACATTAACTAGAGATTAACTTGATCATAAACATGGACTTAACTTGGTTCAATTTAAAATTAACACCTTTATTAATTAATCTCTTCAATTAACTACATATAGGCAACATGATAATTAAAAGCATGAAAAGATCTACACATGAAGAGAGAAAAATTCATTTTAAACTTAATTATCGAACCTAGATACCACAAACGTTGGTTTTTACATGATTTGATTACAAGAAAACTCCAATAATTAAATAAACTAGGGTTTGCACATATATAAATCTCAATTAACAAATTAAAAACAAAATTAATAGTAATCCTAATGATCATGATCATAGTTCTGACATAAACAGCAAGGAAAAACATTATATTTAACAAGATTACATATCTATTATCGAATTTTAACTTTTATCTCATGAAATAAGAAAATAAGCATGTGAACATTGATTTAATCACTTTAAATCATCTAATAATTAAGGGTCTAGGAGAGAATGAAGATGATCTTGCCTTAGAGTGCTGGTGGACTCCTTAACCAAGTGTATGCAAGATCCTCTTCAACCACGATCACACTTTTCAGCTTTCTCCTCGACAAACACCTCAAAACTCTCCCACAACTCACAAAATAGGGTTTAGGGTTTGAGGAGGGAGATGGATGCTAAACTCACGAATTTTTTCTCTAAAATTAGGGTTTTAATGAATATTTATAGATATATAACAATCTGGGTTCAGATATAAACTAAAACCAACCTGAAATCTAAAATAAATCTGGAAACAGTCCCGTTAGTCGACTACTCTGTGTAGTAGTCGACTACTCATATCATAGAAATAAGTTGTGCATGTTATGACTATAACTTTTACATCCAGACTCAGAATGAGGTGATTTAAGATGCGTTAGAATGCTATTGAAGAGGCCTACAACTTTTATCTTTTGGGTGTTTCCAGATTCGAACTGTATATATGTGTAAAATTAAAATACTCTTAACTAGTCGTTTTCTAGATTCAGGCTCGTGCATGATTTTACTCCTATATTCACATATATATATTGGATTGATCTCAAATCAATCCCTAGCATACTCAAGTATCAAAATATGTTATTTATCACTATATAATATATTTATTATTATTTATCACAATATGTTCAAATTTATGGTGGTTTACACTTTTGTGGCTGGAGAAATGATGATGCTGACTAATGCTAATGGGATGGTGACCAGCTATCAGTAGGAGTTTGATGGCAAATCGTCTCTCTACTTGGCTACACGAGTGGTTTGGTAAAGGATACCTCTCACCTCAGTCTTGTAAGAGGGTGGATAAATATCACCTTTCTAGTCGGTTATGAGAGTTGTCGACCCGGCCTCGCAAAATTGTGAGTTGTGGGGTCAACTCCAATAGTGAGGTCGAAATGATCTCTGACTTGGCTCTTATTGTCAAGGGTTGAATGATGACTCAAGGGATTCGTCCTACATAGGGTCAAGTCGAGGTAAGGCCATAATAATCTCGGAGATGTGTCGACTCCATGGGAGGATCATCACTTAGGTTATAAGATGACATAACAACCTTATAAGTTATTGGTTTAGCAAATTCATAACTACTTATATATCCTTATAAGTTAAGGGTTCACCAAACAGCTTCCTTATGTTTTTTACATACTTATAAGGAGTTTTGAGAATAAGTAACTTATAACGACTCAAAAAATAAGTAGTAACCAAACATGCTCTACATTATTTAATCTGTCAGATAAGACCTACTGTAATACTTGTGAAATTTTTAGGTGTCTAGGAATATCAACTATTACAACTATTTTTTTTATAGATAGATGCTCTTAACCTGCCTAAAAAGGCAGATCATCAATAATTCTCTCACCTTGAAGGGTTAACTCATTGTAACTCATTTCTTAATCATTTTCTATAATTTTAATGTTTTTCAAACTAAGGGGGATTAACCCATTTTATCTCTTGTATTATAAAATTTTTGTATTTCACAAGTTAAGGAGGGATCAGCTCACCCTAAACTCCTCACTTAACTCGTCACCAGAGACACCTTGGTAGAATTGGCAAGTAGTATGGTGGACATAGCAAATCGTATATGCGTAATGTCTGTGGACTCCCTCATGGCATTCAAGCGTCGTATGTGCGTAATGTCCGTGGACCCCCTCATGGCATTCAAGCTCCAAAAACTAGTACGTACACAAGGTCCTCTAGTCTTTCTTGCTTGAATAACCGTCTCGTTCCCTATAAATCCAATCTTTTACACATAGCAGCATGAAATTTTAGATACAATTAACAAAATTAATTTAATGTTGTTCTTTGTTCCTTTAGTTTATAATTGGACTTTATTAAAGCAATAGCATTGATAATTTGATATATCTTCTTTCAAAATGTATATTATCTAGCTTCATGTTCATGACAATCTCCTACTCATAGCTCTTAAAGTTCTGACCTATGTCTGTACTGTTAGGTTACTGTGATCAAACTGTTGATATGTTGAAAAGCATCAAGTTGACGACGAAGACTTTCAATAGCTTGAATAGTAGAGTCTTAAGTAGTAGAAGGTATAGCATTGGCCAGCAATCCTGGTGTACGAGAGGGTTGAGACTGAGGGGGTCGCCGACCACGACTAGTACCTGAGGAACGTAACTCAGGATGAAGCTTGAAGCATGTCTCAATGCGGTGTCCTTCCTTCTTGCAATATTTGTAAGAGAGCTTAGATCGAGCCTGTGGAGAAGTATAATTCATAACAAGAGCGGTGACAAGTACAGACAAAACAGTCTCGAGTAAAGAGGTAGGAGTGTCTGTTGAGAAATTGAGTCGTGCTGTTTGCTGCCGGGTCTCATAAGCAGTGAGAGCTCCCATAACTGAGGCCAAAGTCAAGAATTGAGGCTGATGAAGTAGTTGATCAGCCATAGTTGAATATTCAGGAAGGGACTGAAACAGTTGATGCACCTCATGCCGTTCGTACCAGGCTAGCCAGTCTTCATATGTGGAATTACGTCCAAGAAGCATGGAGCGTAACTCTGTCCAAAAAGCTTGCATTTGTCCAAAATGGGACTGCAGAGATGAACTACCTTTGCGTTGTAGAGCAATGCGTTGCAGAAGATATGCCTCTCGTGCACCCGAGCACTCAGTGAAACGCTCAACGAGACGAGTCCACATGGCCCGAGCAGAGGGAGGCGAGCCAATCTCGACAGTGAGACCAGAGCCAACACAACGAGTGAGATAATCCATAATACAAAATTCCTGTAATTGCCACTCTGAACTCTCCTTGACATAGAGAGCACGAGCAGTCTGAAGATCGACATCACCACTGCCAGAGGCAATAGTACTGGATGAAGCAACAATGCTGATGGACGGTGGAACTGGTCCCATACTGGTGAGATGATCAAGCAAACCAGCGCCACGCAAGGCATTGGTGACAATGGTGGACCACCCTGCCCAGTCACTTTGATCATTGAGGGGCAAAGGTGGTTTGGGAATCTTCTCTGAAGGAGCCATAACAGCAATATTGAGACGTTAAGACGTCGAGATGCCGTTACTGACTGCGAAACGACAATGCCGTTTGTTTGAGGCCGAGAGACGGCTTGAAACGACGATGCTGTTAATTTAAGACCGAGAGACGGCCTTGAAACAACAATGCCGTTAAAATAGAACCCGAAGGTTAGAATGAAACCCGAAGGTTTAAAATAGAACCCAAAGGTTAGAATGAAACCCGAAGGTTAAATGAGAACGCGAATGAGAACGCGAAACGCGTTAAGAGGCCGCAAAGCGGCAAAGCCAAAATATCTGGCAGATGAACGCCAATATATATATATATATATATATATATATATATATATATAT
>BQKN01067710.1:79525-123209 GCA_022839385.1 Asparagus kiusianus | reverse complement strand
AGGCCAAGATTTGGCAAAAGAACGCAGAAGCGTTAAAAAATTTTATTGGAAGTGAAATAGCCCTAGCTCTGATACCATGTTAAAGTAAGAGAGAGAGAATCTTGGGTAAATTTCCCTTAAGTTGAATATTGAGTGTGCACATATATTTATACAAGTAGAGGAGTGTGAGGTTTGTTCTCCCAAGCAATGTGGGACTAAAACCCACTACAATACACTATTATCAACACAAACAAAGTAACTATAACCTGAAACATTAATTTGGGAAAAAAAGAGAGTTAGATTCTGATACAAAAGAAAGAAGACACAAACCATATATAAAAGCTTACCTTATCAGTACAAGCGACATTTATTTTCCTTACGTATTCCCTAAAGAAAAACATAAACCACAGAGTCTAGCTAACAGACAACACTTGCTTCTTATTAGACTACCACCACGGGCGCGTTACAGTAATCACAACACATTGCCAAACTAATAAAGTTAAACGAGCTAGCTCAAGGATGACAGCCACCACTACCTCCACCCCCGTCACGACCAGTGCCACCACCGATGCCTCATCCGGCCCCACCAATGACCCCGATACCACCGATCCCTGATCCGAACCCACCAATACCTCTGATACCGCCAATTCCTCCCACTCTATTGAGACCACCAATACCTCCCAGTCTACCGACACCGCCACCGCCACCCTGCCGACCAGCGCCGCCAACTGGACCACCCATACTGCCTCCTGTACCACCAGCACCACGTGGAGCACTGCCACCGCCACCTAATCCATATTGAGAGGGTTAGGGACACATGTCCTATACATGTGCAAAAAATAATTGAAATCGGCTTTAACTAGATTGGCCATACAGTATTTATTTGGTGTCTTTACATAGAGAAGACTTATGGGCTACCATTGAAACTTCATAGTATTTTGTTAGTTCTGTAATATTAATGAACATGAAATTGATCACGCCTTTACATGAAAATGATCATGAAAAGTAATACATGCATATTGTGATCTTTATAATTATTACATAAATAAATTTTTTCTGTTGGTAGAACTTATATTAATTCATTTGTATAGTACAGTACATCTCTGACCTGCACCACCGAGACCGCCAGCACTGCCTATTGCACCGCCAAACCCTTTTGCACCACTGATAGCTCCGCCAAGCACCGGGAAACCACCAACAACCCCGGCGCCGCCAGCGAAGCCCCCAACCCCGCCGCCGTAGGCAATGAAGTTCTTCTTCATCTACCAGCTATAGTACTAGTTGTAGTTTGTTTTGGTTTTATTGCTGGTGTTGCATTTGTGAAGGCTTTTTGGCCCGGGACATTTCTAGCGCAAGAGTGAGCCACAACAAGTGCTAATAGAACTAAGGTGATGAGATAATATCTAGACATTAATTGTCATAATTGCTATCTTCACTATGCAGCTAAGATTGGATTGATGGTGGATTTATAAGAATTGAGAGGGTAGGTGACCGCTTGAAATCACCGAATGCGATGGATCATCATTTATGATCGATTGCTAAATTTTAGAATTAATTAGTAGCAATGCTATGTGCTTTGAGAAGCGTTATTTCTTTAATGAAAGTGAGCATCGTATAGGTTGACTATTTTTTGGGTCACGCGATCCCATGAAGGGTTGAGTTAGTGCAAGAGAAATGTACATGTTTTGCTTCGGGTTCGCGCGCCACTGTGGTCCGCAGTATTTTTGTTTTCACAGCGGCTCGCATTTTGGGTGAGAATCTTGTGCTCTCTCTTAGCTGCTTGCATTTAGAGAGAGAAACTTGTGCTCTCCCTCTCTCTCGAGAAAATCTTGGGTGGTTCATGAGCACCATGTGGCCATGGACCATCCTCTATCTCTCATTATCTTAATAATTTTCAAGTGATTTATGCCACATGCAGCCTCTCTCTTCTCTGTTATGAGTACTGTTATGGTGTTCACTCACCCAAGATACATATATTGGCAAAATGATATGACAAGAGTCCTAGCAAAACAAACTCAACCCTTTGGCCGACTTCCACAGTCGTCTCTCGGCCTTAGGGGAAAGAAAGCCCTAGTCAACTCTCAAGAGTTCTAGTCATTCGACTTCTCAGTCGAATTGCAAGACCTTAGTACATCTTCAGGGTAAATCCAAGACACGACGACTCCTCAGTCGGATAACAAGCTCTTGGCTCTTTATCAAGATAAGCCCAAGGCACAACACATGGTCGAATCCTCCAGTGCAACTCAACCATCATGGCTAATTGCAAGACCATGGTACCCCATCAAGAGATAAACCCAAGGCACAATCACAAAGACCTTGGCCCCACCAACTCATCAAGCTGACACTCTGGTGTCAGCAATAGAGGCGATATTGGTAGGCACGAGAGATCCTGACATCCCAGACGAGTCAACATCTTCATATCGACTTGAGAAATGGTTATTTGTTGAGAAGAGATGACATTCCAACCAGTCGAACATGCCGACACTCATAAGTCAACGCGAAAGGCGGTGTCAGTCGACCCTATCATCGAAGACGACCTACTTAGGGCACTCAACCACTCACTGGGCATTTCTCAGAAACGACTTAAAGGACACTCCCTGCTGTCGACTAAGCTGAGGACTCAACCACGACCTCAGGCCTCTCCTCTAGAGCATATGTCAACACCTCATTACACTTCGAACAAGCCTTATCCATATTTTGGCCTGATAAGATCTCCATGACTTGTCAGCTCCATCACTTCTCGGAAAATACGAAGATAAACTCTCCCATAATGAAGTGACTTCCCCTCCAGTTGCCAACCGACATCTGTAAGGCGAGGGATGATTCAGCATGCCAGCATGCCTTCTGCCACACTCTCAATCACTTCTCAGAAAATACGAAGACATCCTCTCCAGAGCTGAAGTGACTTCCCCTCTAGTTGCCAGCCGACACCTGTAAAGCGAGGGATGAATCGGCTCCGAGCATAATCAAATAGGATAGTTGCCCTTGTTTGAGTACGGGTGTGTAGGTAGACACACTCACTTTTAATGGGTAGGTATTTGAATCCCGGGGAAAATTTCGGATTTGACTAATCTGAATACTTGGTTTTCCTTTCCCCGCCATGTTAACTATGGCAGCTGGGAGTTCCAAATCATCAGTAGCCCATCTTCTCTGGCGATTTTGTCTCCGGTGAGGAGGTTTTGATTCTAGAGGCTACTGAGAAAGCCTTTCGAACACCGATGGTTTTGATGCTCGGTACACTGGCAATCACCAAGCACTACTTTGATGAGTCTCTCGTAGGAGCACTGAGGATTTGCCTCATGAATAGTACGCTTGCGAGTTAGATGTTCTCTAAGATCCCTTGTAGGTTGATGGTGACAACCCTCGGTATCAGAAAAACCAAACACGCAGTCATGCGAAGAAGGTTCAGAAGAAGACTTGTGAGAATACTTGGAAAATTCTCCAAGTGTTGGGTTCAGGCAAGCCTGCCTTGACAGGCGAAGTCTCGTATTTTGGCGAGTTTTAGCCTTCTGGCGATCTCCAGCTGCTTGTTCATTCAGGCGAGGTCCACCTGTTTGACTGGTCTTTGCTTTATCTTTTTAGCCAAGGCATGCTTGTGGGCGAGGCTTGGGTGTTAGGCAGGCCTGATGGGGCTCACCTGTTTTCTTCAGCTCGCCTAATCTGGTGAAGTCGCCTGAATTGGGGACATAGCCTGAAAAACGAAGCCTGCCTGATTTGGGGGCTCGCCTGAGTCGCTAAGTTCGCCTGAATGGGGAACTTTGCTCATGGAGAGAGGCTCATCTAAAAAATCAGGCTTGCCTGAAACGCTAAGTTCTTTAGTTTTAGGAACTTTACCGACAGAGCAAAGCCCGCCTGATACGGGTGTATCTCTCTTTGGAACTTAGCGATCCTCATGGGAGCTTGAGGATAGATGATTCTCATGATAACATGAGAATATGGGTGTAAAACAGTATAGTGGAATGCAGGTGGAAGCGTGAAACGAGACGACGAGCAGCAGATTTGAAGAATCCAGTTTTCAGCTCGTGAGTCGACTCATACATGTACATGAGTCGACTCATCAGGTTGAGTTGACTTATGACTGTCATGAGTCGACTCATGAAACCCAACCATTTTGTTAAAATTTTTTGCTCGGTCGACTCATCAATTTATGAGTCGACCCATGTGTCATGAGTCGACTCATCGACAGTTTTCTGATTCGTTTGGGTTTCTGTTCACATGATTTTCTATTGGTTTTGGGCTTGGTTATTTACCAGATTACCATCCACGTTTGTACACCTATATAAAGGATTGTTTTAGGGTTTCTAAGCAATCAGATAGATTCAAAGAGAGATTCTAATCATTATATTAGGGTTTAGAGAGGATTGAGAGGTTGTTCTCGATTCTAATGAGATTGTGAGGGAGAGATTGTAATCTTTTGTTCTTCATAATCTAGAGAAGGTATTTTCTTTCGCCATACTTAATTGTTCTTGTGTTTTAGTTATCTTCTTCTCAACCCACGGCAACTCGTATCAAGTTGGTATCAGAGCAATCAGATCCGGTGAAGGAGCATCCTGTATATGGTCCCAACTCGATCGCAATACAAGAAGCTTGGCGAGATTCTTATTTCATTGGAAGGAATCCAGGTTTTAAGGAGGAAGAAGATGGCTCAAGGAGACTATTCAGTGAGGATTGATGCATTAGAGAAGCAGATCGAGACGATAGGTTCGACTCTCACACAACTCGTCAGTCCTATCCATGGAGGTGACAAACAAGGTGAATCTTCTTCGAAGAAAATTGTTGAGTCCGATGTGGAGAGAGTAGATTCAGATTCCAACAAGGAGGAGGAGACCGTTAAGGCTGCATTGCATCAAGGGGGTAAGAATTCTTATCAGAACCTGAAGATTGACTTCAGAGTAGAGGGGCTTGATGACTGGATCGAGCGGATGAAGACGTATTTTACTCTTTATGGCTATTCGTTAAAAGAGAAGATTGTGTTCGCGATATTAAAGCTTTCAGGGCACGTGTTGACATGGTGGAAATCCTACTGCAAGCAGGAGAAGAAGGTAGTGTTGTGGAACAAGTTCAAGGAGTTACTGAGGAAGCAGTTCTACCCGGTGGGATTCCTTGAGGAGCGTTGGTACAAGTGGTACGACTTACGCCAAAGAGTCAATCAAACCGTTCAAGAATATACCACAGAGTTCCAACAGCAAGCGATGGTCCTCAACATTGCGATAAAGGAATATTCCGTGTTTATGAAGTATATGGAGGGATTGAGTGATTACATCCGAAAAGAGATGAAACTATTCACGGTGAATCAATTGCAGAGGCGAGCGTGAAGGCTATTGCCCTCGAGGGCAAGCAAAAGAAGGGCACTGAGGCTAACGGAGACTCCAAACAGACGGGAGGAGAGTCTAGTGGTTCTCAATCTAAGGAGGAGAAGAAGAATGATGATCCAGGGAAAGTAGGGCTGATTTGTAGTCACTGCGAGAAGACGGAGCACACAGCTGATCGGTGCTGGGAGAAATATCCTCATCTCAAGCCAAGAGGGTTGAAGAAGAAGGAGGAAAAAAAGGCATACATGATAGCTCAAGGTCCGAAAGAAGTCTTAGGGATGACAGAGCCCAACAACAGTCTTAACCTTATGGCGGGGAAGCAGACCACGAAAAAGGACGACGACCCGAGAGAGCAACTCTTTGTTCTTAAGTTGCAAGTGAAGACTAGTTTGGTTGATGCCATTGTTGATTCGGGCAGTGAGAAGAATTTGATATCAGAGGCATTGGTTCAGAAGCCGGGTCTGAAGACGGTCAAGCATCCAAAGCCCTATCCATTGGGGTAGATTCAGAAGAAGGAAAAACTGAGTGTAGTTGATCAATGCACTGTCAGATTTACGCTCCACGAGTCGTATATTAATGAGGTCATATGTGATGTCGTTCCATTGGATGTTTGTTAGATTATACTAGGCAATCCGTACTTATGGGATAGATATGAAATCTACGAGAGGCGGGCTCAGAAGTACACCTTCACTAAAGATGGTGAGAAGTTCATATTTCGTTCGGCATCTCTTCCGTGGGAGACAAGCTTGGGGACGGTGATGCGAGCGAAGAGATTAGTGAGTGCAAGCAAGAAGTTTGTCTCGCTATGCATTAGTTTTCAAGAAAAGCCATCGAAAGATGATTGCAACTTGGGGCGAAAGGTGACTACGACGAGACGCGGGATGGATGAGATGTTTCCGATCGGACGTCGAGACCAGGTTCCTAGCAGGGCCAGATGGTGCAGAAAAGATGGAGGAGCTTGAGAGTTTTCTTAGCAAAAGTTCTAACTTGAACGGGACTTCAAGTTCCTAAAGGGGGGGACCCATGATACAGGTGTATCTCTCTTTGGAACTTAGCGATCCTCATAGGAGCTTGAGGATAGATGATTCTCATGATAGCATGAGAATAGGGGTGTAAAACAGTATAGTGGAACGCAGGTGGAAGCATGGAATGAGACGATGAGCAGCAGATTCGAAGAATCCAGTTTCAGCTCGTGAGTCGACTCATACATGTACATGAGTTGACTCATCAGGTTAAGTCGACTCATGACTATCATGAGTCGACTCACGAAACCTAGCCGTTTTATCAAAAGTTTCTGCTCGGTCGACTCATCAATTTATGAGTCGACCCATGTGTCATGAGTCGACTCATCTTAGTCATGAGTCGACTCATCGACAGTTTCCTTATTCGTTTGGGTTTCTGTTCACACGATTTCCTGTTGGTTTTAAGCTTGGTTATTTACCAGATTACCATCCATGTTTGTACACCTATATAAAGGATTGTTTTAGGGTTTTTAAATAATCAGATAGATTTAAAGAGAGATTCTAATCATTGTATTAGGGTTTAGAGAGGATTGAGAGGTTGTTCTCGATTCTAGTGAGATTGTGAGGGAGAGATTGTAATCTTTTGCTCTTCATAATCTAGAGAATGTATTTTCCTTCGCCATACTGAATTGTTCTTGTGTTTTAGTTGTCTTCTTCTCAATCCACCTTTTGGTAATTTCACGACCAAAGGGTGCTCGCATGGCGACTCGTATTACCGCCTGAGTAGGTGGGCTCGCCTAATAAGCTCGGTTCGCCAGAACTAAGAACTTTACATTCTCGCTTGGCTCTGCGCAGACGTGAATAGTAATTCAGGCCATTATAGGAGATGAGGGCTTGTGCTTCTTGGCGGATGAGAGCTTGTCATCGTCGTCGTTAGGCTCTCTTGGAGAGAGGAGTGTTCATGTCGACAGTGAATGCGAAGTCGCCAACATGAACTAGGATCTCCTCTTCCGTGGGGGACTGCGTGGATTGCTTGGCAAGCCAACGAGCAACCCCTTGGCTTGCATTTTTGGCCTTTGGCTAGGCCTTGGCTGGCTTGGGGGATGTAGAACCCCCTAATGTTGCTTGGGTAGAGCTCTCAAGCATGATTACCTTGGCCACTTGGGGATGGGCCACATGCACAAATCTGCGGTATTGGCGAGAAGCTTTACCACTACATGAGGAAGAAGATAAGTACTTCTCGTACTTAGCTTGGTCGAACTCAATCATAAGGGACTCGATTGTCGTCCCCTCCGCAACCTCGTCGAATTGTACTACTACCATTTCGGTTGAAGAAATAGTTTCTCTCACTATGGTCACCATCTTCTGTAGGTGGGTAAGATTGATTTCTCTGAAAAGGAGGAGATTTGTATTAATAAGAATGACTTATTACAAATTAAGAAATCAAGTTACAATAAAAGCAAAGAGAATGCTCTTCTTGTTTAACGTGTGGTCTTCGGTAGCGATAGGACGTCTCCCTCGAATGCTTGCGTTGAGTTTGCTTCCCTTAGACGATCCGATCGAAATTATGGTTAAGCTTCAGTACGTAGTAGAAGCTATTATGTGATTGAGTTCGATTACCAGAGCTTGATGAGTATCAAGACCGAAAGCTTAGAGAGAGCTACAATGCAAGAGTTCGTAGAGAGCTAATAAGTCTCAAATCTGAGAGTTTAGATTGAGTCTACTTCAACAATCCAAGCTTATAGCAAATAAAGCTCGACCAAGCAAGCTAATGGGAGTCTTTGCTTGAAGAGCCTAAACACCGGACAAGAGCAAGACCAGAGTCAAGACCTGAACCAACCCTCTAATTGAAGAGTCTTAAAAATGCCCAGCCGCGCACGCCCCTTGAACGTCGGCCAATGAGGCTTATAAATAGGCAAGTAGGTCATCCATTGATTTGTAGGATGTGACCACCAATGGGTGAGAAGCATCATGCTCTCCCCTAGCTATGGGATGTGACCACTATAGGAATGATGGGAACCATCCCTCATCACCCAGGATGTGGGAAGTGGGTGGGCCTACCCCCACAAGCAAGCAACTACTTGCACCACTCAGTCAAGGCTGGCGGGCTTGCAAGCAAGCTTGAGTACCGTGTGAATGTTCAGGCGAGCTTGCAGGCGAGCTTGGCGAATAGGTGGGGTCAGCTAGTAGACCCCTCAAGCATTAGATGAGCTAGAGTCTGTTGGCAAACTTGGTTCGTGCAGGCGAACTCCCTGTAGACGAGCCTAACTCGTACGAGAGAGTGAAGCATTCTGGCAAGCTCGACTCATGCGGGCGAGCTGAGAAATCAGGCGAGCTTGACTCGTGCGGGCGAGTCAAACAAACATGCAAGCTTGACTTGTACTGGCAAGTCAAACAAACAGGCGATCTTGACTCGTGCTGGCGAGTCAAACGAACAGGCGAGCTTGACTCGTGCTGGAGAGTCAAGCCATACTGGCGAACTTTGGCTCATGTAGGTGAGCAAAGCATATTGGCGAGCAAAGCTTGCAGGCGAGTGCTGCTTGGCCTCTTGAATGCAGACAAGCTTGACTTGTGCTGGATAGTAAGGCGAGCTTTGCTTGGCCTTCTGAATGCAGACGAGCTTGACTTGTGCTGGCAATGAGCTTTGCTTGGCCTTCTGAATGCAGACGAGTTTTGCTTGCTTTGAGTACGTAGGCGAACTCAAACAGGCGAGGTTTGAGCTCTCTTGTGTAAAGGAAATTTTTATTGCCTACAGGAACCATGTCCCACTTGATGGGATAATGTCAGATGATTCCAAACCTTTTGAGCTCAGTTCATTAAGAAAGAACATTGAGCTATTTTTGAATGTCCTCTAAGACTTTTGCTTCCTTGTTTGGTTTTGAACATATTATCTCTTCTGATTTTAGATAATCAGAATCTACATCATTTTGATGCTCTTGATCTTCTTTTGGGGAGGATTCACTGATCAACTTTTTCCCATTTAAAGAACTTGGTTGCGGTTGAGATGCCAATAAGAGTTGTTCAACTACTTTGTCTAACCGTTTGATATGTTCATCTGAGGCTTTCTTTTGGGTCATCATTTGAGCAATAAGATTTTCTTAGTTCACCACATCTGCATCCTATTGTTGCTCTTGATTTGAACTAGGGGTTGCATTAAATGCTTTGACAGAGTTGGCATCGCTAGACATGGGTTGGTACACCTGAGATGAAGTTTGTGATGTCCATGCGTAGAGGGAAGAGTAGTCAAAAGGGATCACTGCTCTTTATCTTAGCCTAGTTTGACGATACACACCATTAGCTTCTGGTAATATGGATCTAATACCAAGAGAATACACTACATTGGGCAAACTATTAGTACTTTCTTCATCATCTTTAGAAATTACGCTTGTCATGTTAACCATGAATTCTTGCATTTTATCCTTTTAGATATATCGCCGTAAGTTAGTCCGAACCTCTGAAGGCTCAGGATCATGACTGAGACGACTGAAACTGATTCTTTTTAGGAGTAGCTTTATATTAGCAACTCTTTTGAACTGCCGAGTCTGCTTCTCTGAGGGTTACACAATACTAACATTGGCCAACTCACTTTAGAGATAGGAACTCTCTTGAATCGCCATTAGTTTTAAGTTGAAGGCACTTTTGAGTGCCAACTTCACTGTCTTTAGCCTTGGAATTTGAACGACGCTTATGCGACATTGGCCAGACTTTTGTGCAGTAGAATAATCATTGATGATATTCCCCTGTAGGAATTTAGATGAGTGATTACCCCCATTCTTAGCTTCTATCGAGGAAGCATAGAGAGCATTGCAAGATGCTTTAAGTCAAACTCCTAAAGTAGTTATGAATCGATGTACAAAATCAACAGATGGAATAACATATTGACCTTTGCTCGAGGTGACGTCAACATTTCTTCGTTCTTGGCGAAGTTTATTTGGCTCTAGCTAAGATCAATCTGTCTTCGGTGAAGGTTGCCTTTACACACACATGGGTCGATTTAGACCCGAGATTCACAATCTACGTATAGTCTTCGTGAATGAAGTTTGTTTCATGAAAATAAATGTAGGTAGTAAAAATCGCCTTTGCAAAAATCCGCCTGCATATCCAAGTCGCCCGCACAACTTGGACTTCGGGCTCACCCGTGTCATTGACTCGCCAGCATGAGCTAAGACCACGCAATCACCAAATTCGCCTATGCATCTGGCGATCCGCCGAGCGATCAGAAACTCGCCTGCACACTGGACTCGCCCGCACGAGTTAAGCTTACTCAAGAGCCGAATTCGCCTGCAATCGATAAACTCGCCAGACTCGCCTGGCGGCCACAATAACCACGTACAGGGATGGGCCTTCCCATTACCCACAACGTAAGGGGAAGGAGCCTAGTACTTCAAGCCTATCAAGTAGCCGTCTACAGTACAAGTGACCAGTCAAATCTGCGCAGTCGCCGAATTCACCTGTGTACCCGACTCATCTGCACGAATCAAAATCAACCAAAGTGACTAAAGTTCGCCTGTGTACACGACTCGCCTGCACGAGTCAACTTAGTCATAGCAACTGAGATTCGCCTGAACATTCAAGCAACAAGCCTGACGAATGAGGAATTCCCTAGACTCGCCAGAACACCTAGCGACCGCAACACCACGTACAGGGATGAGCCTTCTCATTACCCACAACGTGAAGGGAGGGTATAGCGTCCCGAGCCCATCAAGCGGCCGCTCATAGTACAAGTGAGAAGCATGGTATCTCCCAACAGTACATGGTCACATCTTATGATTCAGGGAATAGTCACGCCGTCTCTCCCCTATTTAAGAACCTCTCCTGCCCACAGGAAAAAGGGGGGATAGGGATCAGAGCTTCAGAGATTGAGAGTCCGTTCCTAGTTAATTGATCAAATCAATCAGTTAGCTGAACCGTTAGCTCTCAGTTCTCGGCTCTGATCGCCATTTGGACTCGGATACTCAAACTCGATTAACATGAGCTTCTATTACGTACTAAATCTCACTAGCAACCTCGATCAAATCGTCCAAGGGAAGCAGACTCAGTGTGAGAATCGAGCGAGGTATCCTATCGCTATCAATGTCCCTACGTTAAATAAGGAGGGCATTCCCTCCGCTTCTGTTGTAATTTTGATTCATTAGTTTATAATAAGCTATTCTTATAAATACAAACAAAATCCTAGTTTTAGGAAATCAAAATTTATACCTACAGAAGATGGCGAGCACATTGGGAGAAGCTATTTTCTCAACCGAAATGTTGGTAGCGTAGTTCGACAAGGTTGCCGTTAGGACGACCATGGAGTCCTTAGAAATCGAGTTCGACCAAGCCAAGTATGAAGAGTACTTGTCTGCATCCTCCTCTGGTGGCAATGCATCCCACAAATACCACAGAGTCGTGCGTGGAGGCCGACCTCAAACGGTCAAAGCCTTCATGCCTGAGGAATCTCTCCGAGTCACGTCGAGGGAGCCTACTCCCTCTAAGTTGTTCAAGGCCAACCCAGATGTCAAGAATGTAGGGCAAAGGGCTGCCAGATGGGTCGCCAAACGACCCTCGCAGACCCCCGCTTAGGAAGAGATGGTGGTTCATCTTGGCACAGACCATTCTGTCACGATCCGTACGGACGCACCTCTCACTAGAAGAGCCCGTTAGCGGCGACGATAGGTCCTCGCCCAACAGGAGGCCCGAACCTTTGCCTCATGCGACGGCCTAAATTATTATTTGGGTCTAAAAAGTGCAAGGCAGCGAAACAACCCTCCCAATGCTGGTGGGCTCGCCAAATCAGGTGAACCTCCGCGTTCAGGCGGACTTCGCTCTGATCGTAATATCTCCTGTTTTGGCAGATCCGCTATTTCTGACAAACTCGACCGTTCAGGTGAACTAGTCAAAGTGGGCAAGCCTGCTCCCTCAAGCGGACTCCGTTTCTCAGGTCATATCCCGGATATAAACAAGTTGTTCGGAGCAGGCAAGCCTACCCAAGCGAACGAACCATCAAAGTCGGGCGGGCCTCACCGAATCCACTTGACGGGTAAGCATTATGAGCGAATGAGCCTTAACGACAAAGGCAAAACAGTAGGCGATACCTCACGAACTCGCCTGCATGAACAAGGGGTCATAGTTCGCCTGCCAAGGCAAACTCACCTAACTCTAACACTCGACCATTCCACCCAGTGTACACAAGAGGGTTCATACAGTACTCTCTCATGCGAACACTTGGTTGACCCTTTTGATGCTGGGAGTTGTCGCCAGCTACCCACAGCAGATCTTCGGGGTTACCTAACTCACAAACGCACCATACACGAGGCGAATCCTTAGTGTCACTGCGAAAGGCTTATCTAAACATTACTTGTCGATTGCTAGTGCATGGGAACGACGAAACCTTTGGCGTTCGAAAGGCTTGCTCTACGACCTTCCCAACCGAGATCTTCTCATCGAAGGCGTATCCACCAAAGAAGGCACGCCCTCGATGATTTAGAGCTCTCGTCTGCTACGGTCAACGTAACCAGGAAGGGTAAGAATATGCTTTCATATCCTCCAGATTTGGATTCTTTCCTGGAGTCCAGTCACCCGCTGGTTCAACACGAGCGTGACGGTATATTCCTTCACATCCGCAGTCGTACAGGAGTCAACATCCTATTCGATTACTCTCTCCTAGCGCCCCCTTCCGGTGGTGAAGAAGAAGCCTGCTCAGCGGCTGCCACATCCCAGACATCACACTCGAGTTATGACGAGTCAGCAAGGGTGCATATGGCTGAAACCTCGAGTGATCAGACGATCGCTCAAAAGTTTGGAGTACATCAGGTCTCCATCGAGTCCATAAAAGACATGTTAGAGTAACTGCTGAATAGAAAGAAGAAAAAGAAAGTCACGCGTACCCCCACAGAGGCTGGTGGGAGGCAAGGAATGAGGACCTACTCCCAATCAGATTACCGAACAGGAAGATAATGCTGAAATCCTGTTAGATCACTCCTCGAAGTCGTCGACGGGAACGTCACGCTCTGGGAGTACCACCCGGGACAAGAGATTCGACGAGTTCCAAAGCCAACTCAATGCCTTGAAGCTCCAACAAAACATGAACAAACTGGGGGTGGTTAGGCCGTACCCTGTCGAGTGGGACACAGTCCCCTACCCGGCGAAATTCAAGCCCATCAGTTTGGTGCAGTTTGATGGTAAGGGGTCCCCCTCACAGCACATCTACTACTTTATGGCTCAAACCGGATTCCTCATCGGGAATGACGCCATCCTCACCCGGCTATTCATCGGCACCCTCAAAGGGGTAACCTTCGAATGGTTCCACAAGTTGGAACCAAGCTCTATCAAGTCATGGGCCGACGCAGAAAGGCTCTTCCTCGCTCGCTTCTTTGATGATGATACTGAGGTGTTGATGGTTACCCTCCTTGCTGAAAAGCAAAGAAAGTCGGAGTAAGTCAATGACTTCGTAAAGAGGTTTAGGAATCGGTCGGTTCATTACTAAGACCAAGTCTCTGAAACTACGCTGATTGAGATGTGTCGCAATAATCATTCAATCCATATTCTATCTAAAGTTGGCGTGGTAGAGACCCGAACCTGGAAAGAACTCGTTCGCCAAGGCGAGCAGGTTGAAAATAAGATCAAGAGACTCGAGGCCGAGGAGCCTCACTCCAAAAGGGAGCTACCGAACCGAGCGCACCAAAGAATCCTCCTCGAGCGAGAGGAAAAGAGATCATAGCCGTTGACTCCACTTTGGCACCCAAACCAGCTCAGAGGCCGAAACCTAAGCCGTTTGAACAATGTCCTCCGAGGCAATACGACTTTAGGGAGGACCAAGTGGTGGTAACCCTTGACACTCTCATCAAGAGTAGCAGGATTAAGCTACCAGAAGTAACCAAGCCCGAAGAGGCGAACAAAACCAGTGAACCGAACTACTGTGTGTACCACAGGTTCCTCGGTCACCATACTTCCAAATGCTATATCCTCAAGGATAAGCTTCAAGCCCTATACGATGCGGGAGTTCTAAAAAAGGAGAAGGTACAGAAACATGTGATCACAAATATGATCACTCTGAGTTTTAGGAAAGATCTCCCAGAGGTTCAAGCACCAGCGGGGGTAGTTCCCATCCCCAAGGCAATGCTGAAGATCACTAACGATGATCCTCACAATCAAGGAAGAGAAGGTTTAGTACCCCAAACCTTACTGTCGGGGCAAGTGATGTGGGTTCATCCGGACCTCCTCGGCGATGAGCAATGGACTTCGAAGCCTTCAGAGAAGACCAAAGGTAAACCTTTCAACGCCGTATCCGCTATCCCAGATAAAGGCAAAACGGCAATAGCCGCCCTCACTGACTCCGACGAGGACACAACCGCCCTAGCTACCAGGGCAGGGAGAGAATTCGCCAAGAATTACCCTATCAGGACGGGGGAGCCGGCAGGACCCTCCGAGCGGCTACCTGCAGATGCCACTCCAAATCCCGACAGGCCTAGCTCGAGTAACCAGCCTTTCAGGTTCAATGTACTTGCACAGCTAAAAAACATTCCGGTCAGAATCACCATGTACGAACTCATGTGCCTATCTAGACTTACTCGGGAAGCTCTACAAGAGGCATTGGCCGACTCAGAAGTCTTCGCCATGAACTTCTCGTCTTCAAGAGAAGAACATGTAGGAAAGAAGTGTTTGGAGTGCTGTCAGGCCTCCGAACAATGGGTCCCTTGCATCACATTCACCCCTGAGGACATGCTAATCAAAAGCACTTCTCACGATCGACCCTTGTACTTCACTAGGTATGTCGGTTCCTCCAGAGTGGATCAAATCCAAGTTGACCCAGGATCTGTGCTAAGCTTTGTCCCCTTGAAGCTTATGCAATACTTGGAGGGGGTCCCCTAGAAGCGTCTCTCCATGACGACCACGACCATCTTTGGGTTTAACGCCACTGGGACGAGGCCGCTTGGCAAGATCCGCCTAAAGTGCTGTATAGGCTACATGAAGACAGAAGTCACCTGCTACGTCATCGACGCTGAGCCTTCCTACAACATGCTGTTGGAACGGCCATGGATTCACAATAACCGTATTGTCCCGTCTACATTACACCAATGCCTAAAGTACGTGGACGACTACGATCGGGTGAAGACAGTAGTTGCTGACAAACAACCCTTCAAAGGAGTGGAGAACTACTTCACGGATTCCCTGCTTTACCAAGATTCTGATGAACCACCGGTCGAGGAACTCGAGAGCGGTAATAAAGCAGATAGTGAACCCGAATATGGCGATAGCCTAGTCCTGAACGATTTCGAATCAATTATAATCGGCTACAAAAGCCACAATGTAACCGACGCTATCCAGGCAGAGGAGATTATCTTGAATGAGAAATTCAACTTTGCTTACTTATCATCTTGCTCGACATCCGAGGATGACTTTCCTAACGACCCGATGGCAAGGCTCTACAGTGACCCGTCTCTACACTTTCCCGTATACTCATCGTATCTCACAAAGAGGCAAGCAATTGAGTCTTCGCAAGCTGTATTCATCATGCCCACCCGAGATAGTTATCAAAAGGACATTATCTTCGGGAGAGTCGATCACCCTTTATGCACGTTGTGGGACGAGTCCGAAGAGGAGTAGTCCGCGCCCTAATTTTCGTAATACAGTCAAGTGGCGAAACGCATGATGAAGGACATGGGTTACGACCTCGCTCGCCAAGAAGGCCTGAATTATGGCCGAGGGCAGAAGATGGTCATCCGACCCGCCTATGTGCCTAAAGGCAAACCCTCAAATTACTTCGCCAAGACTCGAAGAGGTTTGTGCTACATTTCTTCCTCATCAGAGTTGCTCTGCAATTTTGGCGAGGACTCCGGCGATGCCCGCTTTGAGGATCGATCATCAACATCCTCAGTATAGGACTCAGATGTCAGTGTGGGAGGCTTGTTCAACAACCTCACAGTCAACATGACTGTGACTGATCCTGCCGAAATGGCGGAGGACGGGCAAGTCCCTCTTTATGAAGAGACATAGGACCGCCATGTTAATGCTCAATGGAGTAGTCGCTTCGAGCAACGTGAACTTCCCACCGAGGACGAAATCCTCCAAGTGAACATGGGTGATGAGACCAACCTCAAGCCCATATTTATCAGCGGTAGTTTACCTCCCCAAGAGAAGGAAGACCTCATAGCCCTCATACAAGAATATATTGATGTCTTCGCATGGAATTATGAGGACATGCCTAGCCTTGATTCGCATATCGCCATGCATCACCTCAACATCAGCTCAGACGCCAAGCATGTCAAACAACAACAGAGGCGGTTTCGTCCACAAATCATGGAGGTGATCGAGGCCGAAGTGAAGAAGCTGATCGAATCCGGCTTCATCAGAGAGGAACAACACCCTGACTGGGTAGCCAACATTGTTCCAGTCCTGAAGAAGAATGGTAAGATCTGCATCTGCATTGACTTCAGAAACCTTAATGCTGCTTGCCCAAAGGACAAGTTTCCACTTCCCATCACGGACATTATCATCGATAATACGTGCGGATTTGAGAGGATGTCCTTTATGGATGGGTTTTCAGGGTATAATCAAATCAAGATACACCCTAATGACAAAAAGCACACTTCGTTCATGACTCCAATAGGGGTATACTGCTACATGGTCATGCCTTTCGGACTCAAAAATGCCGGTGCAACGTACCAACGCTCCATGAGCATGATTTTCCGAGAGCATCAGTGAAAGTCAGTCGAATGTTACGTGGATGACCTCACAGCAAGGATGACCATCTCCAAGACTTGAAGGCGATGTTCGAACTCATGAGGTCTTATCAACTCAAGATGAATCCTACGAAGTCGTTCTTAGGGATGTCCAGTGGTAAATTCCTTGGGTTCGTGGTCACGACAAAGGGAATCCGAATCGACCTGGATAAGGTACGAGCTATCCAAGAGCTTCAGCCTCCTCGCAATCTCAAAGAATTAAGGGGTCTCCAGGGACGGTTGGCTTACATCCGGAGGTTTATTTCAAACCTTTTGGACAAATGTCAACCCTTCTTCAAACCGATGAAGAAAGGTATCTCCTTCGTATGGGACGAGCCCTGCCGGTAGGCCTTCGAAGAGATCAAGGCTTACCTCTCGAACCCACCCGTCTTAACCGCTCCATTCTCAAGAAAGCCATTCCTCATCTACATACGAGCAATGGAGCACTCTCTAGGCGCTCTCTTGGCATAAAATGATGATGCCGGCCACGAGCAGGACATCTACTACTTGAGTAGAACCCTACAGGGTGCCGAACAGCGATACCCTATGGTCAAAAAGGAATGCTTAGCCTTGGTATTTACCATCCAAAAGATGCGACATTACCTAGTTGGCCAAACCATCCATGTCATTTCCCGGATGAACCCTATCCGAGTCTTCATGACACAGCCCGCGTCCTTAAACTGGCGTTTGGCTAGATGGGCACTCCTACTATCTCGGTACGATATTCACTTCATGCTGCAGAAGTCAGTCAAAGGGCAGGCTATCTGCGATCTCATGGCCAGTCATCCGTTGGGGGTAAAAACTGACCTGTTCGAAGATTTGCCAGATGAACCCTCCGAAGTCAACACGACCTCCCCGGCGAAAGCATGGCAGATGTTCTTCAATGACGCGTCTCGTGTCGGCAAGAGTGGATCTATTATTGCAGGAGTAGGGGTGGTCCTCACTTCTCCACATAACCACGTATTACCCTGAACCTTTTCTTTAACAGAACCATGTACCAACAACGTGGCTAAGTATAATGCACTACTCATTGGACTCGAGCTGGCCCAAGAGTTAGGGATAAAGCATCTCGAGGCCTACGGCGACTCTCAGCTTGTTATTAAGCAGATGACGGGGGAATACGAGGTTAGAAATGACGATCTAATCCCGCTTCATAAAGCGGCCACCAAACTAGTTGAGTCATTTAAAAACTTTCGCATTAAGCATGTGCTTCGTTCCAAGAACACGCATGCGGACGCCCTTGCATCCTTAGCAGCTAACTTGGCTCAGCTGCTAGAGATGACTCAATATGTCACTGTAGCAAGCCGACGACTCTTTCGACCAGAGGACGTTCTAGAGGTAAATGCTACTCACCAGGCTTCGGATCAACTGGACCCAAAAGGCTGGCGTCTCCCGATCATCGACTACGTTTTATACGGCATGTTACCTAAAGATGCTTGGGAGCGAGAGTCCGTCCGTCGACGTGCCTCAAGGTTCTACTACAACTCGACCACAAAAACGTTTTATCTTAGGTCGTATGACGACTTGTTACTTCGATGTCTTTCAAAGACAGAGGCACAAGAGGCTCTAGGTGAGGCACATGATGGAACCTGCGGAGCTCACCAGCTCGGGCCTAAGCTGTGGGATCGTCTGTGGAGGATAGGTTACTTTTGGCCAAGGATGGTTAGCGACGCAATTGCTTACGCCAAATGATGCCACGCATGCTAAATCCACGCCAATTACATGCACCAACCTCCGAAAGACCTGCATATGACAACGACATCATGGCCGTTCGAAGCATGGGGAATGGATATCGTTAGGTCGATATCCCTACCATCAGTAAGAGATCACCGGTTCATCCTGGCAATCACTGACTACTTCTCCAAATGGGGCCGAAGCCGTCCCCTTGAGAGAAGTCAAAACCAATAAGGTGATCAAGTTCATCAAACATTATGTCATATATCGATACGACGTACCTCGATGTGTCATCCATGACAACGACATACAATTCTTTAGTCATGCGTTCACCAGGTTCTGTGATAAGTTCCAAATTCAGAATCTTTCCTCTACAGCCTATAATCCTTCGGTGAATGGCTTGGCCGAGGCCTTCAACAAAACCATCGTTAAGATCCAAACCAAGCTAACCTCCAATAGCAAGTGCGACTGGAACGAGAAGCTTGGCGAGAGCTTATGGGCGTATCTCACAACGGTTCGCACACCGACTGGCAACACGCCTTACTCACTGGTATATGGCTGTGAGGCCGTGTTACCATTAGAGATTCAAATTTCATCCCTCTGCATCGCCCTAGTGATAAGGATGATGACTGAGGACAATCATTAACGACGTCTCACGGAACTTGAGGCATTGGATGAAAGGCGACTTGAAGCCCAACAGCACATTGACTAGGCCCGAATAGCTAAGGCCTTCGACAAGAAAGTCAAGCATCGATCCTTCAAGGAGGGAGAATTGGTCCTCGCCGTTAGACGATCGATGATTCTCACTTTCAAGAAGAAAGGTAAATTCCAGCCCAAATGGGAAGGACCGTTCGTGATAGAGACAGTCTATTAGAATAGAGCTTATCGCCTCGTCAAACCAAATGGCGATAAGATCATGATGCCTATCAACAAAAAATTCTTGAAGAAGTACTACCCTTAGTACTGCCCCACTATACTCCTACTGGTGCATGAGTCTAAACTGCCCCATCAAACTCCCACAAGTGCACGAGTCTAAACTGGTCCTTACCACCTCTAACTGGTACACGAGGTTAAAATGTTCCTACCTCATATACTCTGACATACTCGTGAGTATGAGCCACTGCTTACGAGAAACCCCCTATAAGACGCTGCATATAGTGTTCTTAGGGGGAACTCAGATCCCCATTCGATCAAACCTTTCTACAGTTAGGACCAAATTCCACTATCAAGTTAATCTTCACCTCTGATGGTCTCCGCTAAGTCGATCCTCTCCAATAGGACGATCGGATGACTCCCACTGTCATGTTAACTATTATCTCTAACGAAATCAACTTACTAATCCTCTCCAATAGGATGGTAAGCTCACAGAGTCGCTCACATCGTGACAAACAATCCAGCCATGTTAACTGTCACCTCTGGCCACACCAACCTATAAATCTTCTCCCATAGGATGATAGGTCCTCATAGTTGCTTCGATCATAACAAGATTCTACCGGGTTAATGATTACCTCTGATAGCAGGCTCCGTCATTCCCACGAATGACACTGCCTAAGTAGTAACCTACCAAGAGACGCGTTACTACTCCGATCGGTCGTCACACTCGTACGTCCCTGAATGACCCGACCTATTCCAAGCGTTCTAATATTCTCTTAGAACAATTAATGGGTAGCAGCCCACTATGCGACGGCTCCTACAACGATCAATCGTCACACTCCTACATCCCTGAATGGTTTGATTATCCTGACATCATCATCCTTGCGGGCGACGATGTTCATTAAGGGTGGCTTACCAGGCGACATGCTTCGGCTGACCCCCGAGCAGCAACACGCCAAGTGGTGAGTCGTTGTCGGGACTACTGGTTTGGTCATGTAGAACCCCGTAATTTTTATAATGTTTATATGTGAATTATTAGTAATAAATAATTCTTTTATGATAAATAGCTTGAGGTCATTGATGTACGTGAAAACAAGTTATTTGAGATGATATGAGAGTATGGGTTTAGAGTTTTGTGTGATGGTTTTGCTAATAAGCAAAACATGCACAAAAACTAGAATTTGCCAGATCAGTCGACCGATCAGTTGACCGATCAGTCGACTGATCCGCTGATTTCCAGTTTTTCAGGTTTCGGGTCTGTTTTGTTTTGGTTCGAGTTTGGGTCGGGTTTAGCTATTCATATATATTCTCCTTCACCCAAAATCACCCCTCTCATCTTCAGATTTGAGAAAACCCTAGACCCTTCTCCCCTATCTCAAACCCTAGTTTTGTTCTTGGTGATTTGGGAGAGAACTTGGAGGATTTTCGTCGAAATCTTCACATTGCAGCGAAGGGGAACCACTGTCTCTCAGATCCAGGAGTTGTTCATCACCCCAGAGGCGAGTAACATCTCGCCCAACTCTGCCCCTTTTGTTTTACACGAATTTATTGAGTTTAATGAGTTTTTATTGAGCCTAAAACGTATTTTTAGTACAAAGAATAAATCTTTATGGTATATGATGTGAAGTATTGAGCTTCTCAGTTTATAAAAAGATCATCAATGTTTTATTAAAGAGATCTAGATCTGAAAATGTTTGACAAGAGTTAATTCATGATTTATTGATTTCAAAACGTATCAAACATGTTTTTATGTGTTTAAGGTTTTTGATAAATGTTTACATATAGATCTTTCATTTCAGTTTGGTACATATATGTTAAAATCAGTATCTTTATGCTTGGGATTTATGATGATGATTTTAGATAAATAGTATTGCAAATAATCACTGCACAAACAGGTTTCTGCAGCCATTCGGTCGACTGATCAGTCGACCGACGGGCTGAATTTTTCAGCTATCAGTCGACTGATCAGTCGACTGACGGGCTGATTTTGTGTTCTCAGTTCTCAGTCGACTGATCAGTCGACTGGTGAGCTGAGGCTGTGCTGCCTGAGCTTATCGGTCGACATATGAGTCGACTGGCGTCATCAGTAGACACATCAGTCGACTGATGAGGTGTTTTACAGATTCTTGATCTGTTTGAGTTACTTCTTCGGGGTCGCCTCGATGACCTGACACTAGTTCACCATGTTAAATGATTTATCTGTACATGTGGGTTGACTTTTGACACAAGTTTAGACATGTACATCGAGATGCGTGCGAGTTTAGATTATGTATATCTTTCCGGATATACTTTTCACTGTTGCACAGTCCTCGTGTTGGACTATAATCCATTTCAGTCCTCGTGTTGGACTACAATCCATTTCAGTCCTCGTGTTAGACATTTGCCACTTATTCCATGTGTTTGGAAACCACGGTTTCTAGTTCCTGTATCGGACATATTTCTTAACTCTGTATATGACTTTCTCACAGGAGTTTATGACATGACACGTATGTAGATTATGACATGATAACATGATACTCATGTAGGTTATGACATGGCACTGTATTTATGCTCTGAGATTAGTTGTATTTCTTTTATTATTGTTTCTGTACTAGAACCTCGGGTTTGGTGTTTAGGAATTTACAATTTGAGATACAATGTATATACATGAGGGTTTCCTTGTTTGGATTATTTCGCTCGACGTACCTATGCTCGTGTTGTAAATTTCTAAATACTAAAATCCTCTTTAGTAAGATCAATGATTTTAGATCTATTATGTATTATCTGTATTTTCTTATACAACGAGCCATGTTCCCTTGGGGTTGGTTATGATGTTGCTCGCTAGTGCTTTGACGCTCGTTGTCCCTCCCCCTTTCAGGTAACGAGCCAGGAGACCGGAGAGTCACAGGTTGATGGCGACACACTTTAGTGTTCAACTGTCTATTTTAGCTATGTTTTATTTTGGAGCTCCACTGTAGTTTTGTTTGACATTTGAGGACTATTTTTTAGATGTTGTAAAGGCTGTATGTCTTATTTCCTTTACTCAGACATTTTGTATTTGAGGCTTGTTGAGAACTCTAGTTTATCTACTTCAGCCATTGACTATGTATTTCTGTATGTTGGATGATGAGATATCTATGTGGTTGTTATCATTTCATCAGTTATCACTTGTATTATCTTTTACTTTCTTTTGTACCTACACCTGTTGTTGACTCTACTAGAGAGATGTTAATTATGATGGTGAAACATGTTGTTGCACGGTGTAGTGCATGGTAGGTTTGACATTCTTGGTTTCACCTTAGACTGCAGTCTTGTGTGAACCCAGGGGCGTCACAGGTTGCATGCACAAGCAACCGCTTTGTTTGGGTTGGATTGTTAATCTTTAACATCTCAAACCTGCCTAAACTACAACACGAAAGTCGGAATCAACCCGACCCCAAGCTGAGAACGGCCAAGGGTGGAAGAAAATCTTAGCAATTAAGTCTAAGATAAGCTCCTCGAAGGTGTGCCACACTGTGAAAAATAGCATAGCTAGCTCAACTCAAGTGAGCAACAAACAATAAGGGCGAGTTCAACACAATGACCCCCAAGGATCGACCAAAAAGTCCTAAGTATAGATCAACGCAGAAAATAAAGAAGAGGCTATGCATGCAAAGCAGTAAATAAACAAAAGCATAAAGAGCCATTCCAGGCCAAGTTTATAGACACAATATTTTAAGTTGTGATGCAACAAGCATCAGCAAAATTACAAACAACGTCTAACAAAAAAGAGGAACATGCTACATCAAATTCAAAAGACTGGATGTGGCGATTCTCGCCTTGACGTCCGCGAGCTTCGCCACCTGTCTAGCTCGAGTCTTCTCCTCCTGCCTCTGCTGAAGCCTGGCGAAAGCAACCTTGCCATCCTCCTCTTCCTGGCGAAGGAGCTGGAGCACCCTTGTCTCCACTTCAGCAACGCAACCGATCCGTACCTTCTCATGCTCGAGTTTCTGCAGGTTCGCCTCTCCCTCAGAGGACCCGGTGTCCATGAAGAAAGTAGCGTCCAGATAAGCATCCATCTCAGCCAGTACCGCGCGATGTTACTTGCGCAAGCACTTACGCTCGGCCTCCGTCCTCAGGATGTGCCCAGCCAAAGCCTCGCGCTCTCGAATATAGCGCTCATCACGAGGGACGTTGGCTCGTCTTTAGGGTCGGCGTGCACCAGCGCCTCCAGACAGTGCATCAACCCCTCCAAATGATGGAGCTCTCGGTCACATCGCTGGGCGAGTTAGGGGTTGCCCACACGCCGGATCTCCTCAAGGGTCTCAGCCACGAAAGGAAGCACATCGTAGTACTTCCTGACGCCTTGACTAATAAGGGTAGCCGTCCTACGTAAGTCGTCCTCCAGTTTCCAGAGGACGTCAAGCACCAAGGCAAGGCTCGGAGCGTCAGAGCCCTTTGGCAGGTTAGTAGCGACGACCGATGCCACATCGACACTAACAGCACCAGAGGAGGAAGCAATCCCTTTCTCCTTGGAAGTGCTCGGCTTGGTCTCAGGAGCCATTATTCGGGACGAAGAAAGTTTTACAAAAGTTTTTCTTCAGACGAAGCTTCGTGAGCGCGAGCACTCTACCAAGGGAGTGGCGAACACTATATAAAATTGGGATCCGACGGCTGAGATCCGCCAACTTAGATGGATCGAACGATTCAGATCTCCGATGACGTTTCAGGTTTGACGCCCATAAAAGCCTCGGTTTTTAGGGACTCCAAACCGACGGTTCGGATCGGGCATGGAAGGGGAAGTGTTCCATCACTTCGTAATTAATGAGGATTGACACGACCCACATCACCCTAGCTGGCAAGCATTTGGGTCCACAAGCGGACGAGTGGCACGGGCTCGCCTGCGCATGAGTTTCGCCAGTGGCACAAACTCACCTACGCTTGAGTTTCGCTTACAGCATAAACTCGCATGCGCATGAGTTTCGCCAGTGGCACAAACTCACCTACGCTTGAGTTTCGCCTACAGCGCAAACTCGCCTACACTTAAGTTTCGCCTATAGCGCAAACTCGCCTATGCTTGAATTTCGCCCGCAGCACAAACTCGCCTACGGCATAAACTCGTCAGCAATTGAGCTTTCTTATCGCATGAGTAAGGCATCGAATAGCTACGCAATAAAAATGAAAAGAGTGTGTGTGCAACATCTCAGAGTGTGTGTGCAACATCTCAGAGTAAGGCATCGAATAGCATCGAATTTCATTAGCTGTTTCTAGACAATACATTCGAGCAAAGTTGTGACTTTACAATCAAGTGAGTCATAACATTACATCTAAGAAACAAAAGATTGAACAATACATCTTGAACATACTCCTATCCTACAAACTTATTCTAGAAGCTTAAAAGACGCAAGCTTGGCTCTGACGCGGCTATCTTCTCCGCATGCATAGTGCGAGCTTCGTCTTCAGCCTCCTGTCGAACCCTTGCCTCGAAAGAAGTATTGGCGATGGCATCCTCCTGGCGTAGCGTTGGGAGAATACACCTCTCCCTTGCGAGATCACCATGCACGGTCTCGGTCTGAATACGTAGGCCCGTCAAAATTGATTCCCCCTCGACATACGAGGTCATGCCTAAGAGAATCGAGGAAGCGGTAGACTCCATGTCTGCTTGTAATAGGTGCTGCCGAAGATCCAAACGACTGATTATGGACTCTTTGTCTTCTATGTCTCATCTTTGGCACTCTCGCTGCTACATTCCGTGATGATGGGCCGAATCCAAGGATAGCATTACTTCAGATTCCAAGCCTGCTTATCGTAGGTCCTCCAACTTCGTTAGGAGCAACTCCAGATCAATGAGTCTCATCGAGCAGCATATGGCAAGCCTATAGTCCCCTTGGTGCTGGATGTGGGTCACACAATCAGAGAGAGACTACTTTAGATCAGCAAAGGTACCACGATCCTGATCGACGAGCAAGATCACCCGCTTCATGACATTCTCTAATTCCTCGACCTGGGTCTGCAAGTTAACAGAATCTGAAGATTTGGACTCCGGATCATGGTCGGGCGTGGCAGATGAGGAAGAGGTGTCATCCCCCATCTTCTTCGAAGCAGATGCCTTCGCTCGTGGTGCCATCTTGAACAAAAAGGAAATGATGAACATAGTGGCTTCTTCAACAAGGAAGAAGAACGATATATAACGTACGGCCCAAGTGCGTGCTTGTCGTTCAACGGCCCAGATTGGGCGTGGGGAACGAAGAGCTCCCATTAAACCGCCTTTAATACGAAGCGACGTGCCAACGTCAGCCCAGCTGGCAAACACGTGGGACCGCGACCGGACACATGGCTAACCTAAATTAGCATTCATCTTGCCTATGGCTTGATTCACCTATCGCTGAAGTTCGCCAGTGACTACAGTTCGATAACAGCTTGAATTCGCCTACGGCCAGGATTCGCTCATGGCTCGAACTCGCCTGTGGTTAGAATTCACATATAGCTCGAATTCACTTGTGGCTAAGAGTCGGCCTCTAGGCGACCTCATAGAGAAAGATCAAAGCTGAAGGATGGTTTCGTTAAAAGTTGCTTTTTTCCATTGCTTTCAAACCTGTTACACCGTTTATCGATTACAAGTTCAAACTGAAAGAAAAGTTGATCTTTTTATAAGATCTTCTTACAATGAAAAATAAAGATTACAACTTTATCAAACAAAACGCAGCAGTAATTTATCTTCTGCTGCTTTGCGTGTGATCTTTACCTGTGCCGGGGACGCGTTAGTTCGTGGACCAAACGCAGATCAAACCCGATTGACAGTATAACTACGCTCTTGTTTCACGAAGAAAACAATTGTGGAAGCGACAATCACGACCAAGCGTGATTGTGGCTCTTCTCGAGATTAAAACCAAGTTTAATCCGGAGGAAAGAAGGGGAAAGAATCACAAACCTTTCGAATGACTTTCTTTATCAAAGTGTTCGCCAAGATCTGATGATTCTCCTCTGAAATTCGTGGTTAGCTAGACAATTTGACAGCACCTCGCCTTCTCAACTTCAGATCCTCTTAAAAGAAGACCCTAGGCTTCTATTTATAGGCTTTTGGAGACGTGTTTTTGGATAAGAACTGATGTTTAAATGTTATATGCAGTTAATAATCGCTTAAATGTGTTTAGGGATAACCTTAAAACAGTTGGGGAGGTCCTGGGACGAAAGAATCCTTAAAAATCATCGAAATCCGCGTTTTGGGAGGTTTGGGAGTCAAAAAGAGTCAAAAAGAGTCCTGTAACCTCATCCCGCTGCGGCTCAAGGCACACGTTGCAAAGCTGAAGCCACTACTGAAAACGCGCCGACTTATCCAAGAGAGCACGTCAAAGACGACGTCAGCGCCTCGCACACCAATTGGCCAAAGCTTCCGAGCTAGTTGATGGGATCCGCTATGAAGCGGATCTGAAGTCTAGAAGACACCAACCGCCACAACTACAAGAGAGCGACTGTTTTAAATTAATGACGAATGAATGGGTCCTCGTTAAGAGTACACGTTCAACTCTTGAAGAACGGATCCAGAAACACCGCGCATTACTTGCGCACGCAAGAATTCTGGTACAAGAAGCCAAGAAATTGCAAACAAACGATGTAGACAATAGATTGTCAAAACCACATCAAATTTGGAGGCCGAAATCCAAAACAAGGTCCGAAAAAAACCAAATTGTCGGCTGCTGGCTCGGCCAGGGCCGAGCCACCAAACGCTGGCCCGCGTCACCGCCAAGCCAATCATCCCCTGTTTGCAGAAATTCGCCTCCCGCAATCGTTTTCGAGTCTCCGACAGCTCCTGTTTCTGTTCCGATGACTTCCTCACCTTTGGTAGGACCTCACGACACCATGGAATTGTCCCCAATCAAAGTGAAGATTACAGATCGTCTGGGTCCTTTGCATAAAGATGAACCCCAGATGGTTCGTCAGAATGGGGGTTGTACGCGATTCCCCAGTAAGTCAAAGATCTCTCCTACAGAAAAAGTATAATTAACCACTCGCCTCAGATTACGAGTTAAAGTCCAAGAGCTCGTTGGGTCCTCACGCACACGAAAGCATGGTTTCAAACGAGCAACTCTTGAGAATAATGATAGGGCGTTTTACCCTCAAAGAGAGCTATGTTCATCAGAAGATGACGACGTTAAAATGGGAGAATTATGCCAGCACAAGATAGGTTGCTCCGATAATCATATCGACGAGTTGTACTATCAGGCTGGGGGTACAAATAAATCTCGAAAGAGAAATACTCGGGAAACAGATTCTCTTTGTCCATGTACCAAACTTATCAAAGCAGTATTATCAGGGTGTAACTGCTCCAAGACCACCTTGCAAAGGATTTCGGTATTTGAAAGACTTTCTACAGAAACTCTAAGACACAAGTCAAGACGTTTTCGTAAAAGGAAGCCGGCTATTCAAGAACGTGAATTCTCAGAAGTCACGATTAACATGACAGACAAAGGAAAATCCATGCGACGCTTCAGTCCCGAACCTTTTCCACAAATATCTCAACGATTGACTCGGCTACAAACCGAGGCTATCAGACCTAGAGATTATAGGAGAATTCAAAGAGGGCAGTCCTCAGACGATGAAGCATCAGACGCTAACTCTGCGATTGCTTCAGATGCCACTGTGTCCAGAACGGGATGGACTCGAGAATCATTCATGATCACTACTGAACAGATGGCTCAACTCCTTCAAGAAGCTTTGGCTAAGAAGAAAGAGGATTTTAAAATCGAGATGGATATGGCCGTGCAACGGGTTAAAGATTTACATGCCCAACAACTCTAACAGTTGTCAAATCAACACGGTGAATCTAGTCGTCGTCAAACTACCAATCAAATAGATAGCGACTCAGAAGTGGAGGAAAATATCAATGTCGATGTTCCACTTAAGGATAAAAATACTAAAGATGTCCTTAACACTGGGGGTGGTACCAATATCCCTCTCCAAAATTGCCAGAAGAAAGATGCAGGTGAAGACCTTAAGATGAAAGACCTAGAAAGCAAAATCAATGCTTTGATGTCTGCTCAAGAGGTAAAAAAGACTGGCATTCCGTGTCCTTACACAAGAGAGTGGGACTCAATTCCATACCCAGTGAAGTTCAATTTGATTAACTTCACACCGTTTGATGGAAGGGGTTCCCCTACTCAACACTTGATTTATTTCAAGTCCCACCTGGGGATCATTTTCGGTAATGAACCTCTGATGGTACGATCGTTCGTAGGAACCCTTCGTGCAGCTACCTTTGATTGGTACTGCTGTCTTAAACCGAGGAGTATCAATAGCTAGGATGATATGGAAAGCATGTTTCTCGCTAATTTCTTTGACGATGACACTAAAGTGTCGATCGGAACACTCTTTGAAGAGAAACATAAAGATGGAGAGCTCGTTGAGAACTTTGTTAAGCGTTTCCGGAACAAGGCAATGAACTGTCGAGATCCGGTCACGGAGGAATTCATCCTCCAAATATGCCACAACAACCTTTCCTTAGACGTGTTAGAAGCTATGGGCACTGCGTCATCTAAAACATGGAAGGAGTTGAAAGTGCGAGGGGAGCATGTTGAACGCTTCCTCAAAAGGAAGAAAGCTGAAAGGGGGCAACCAGCAAATAATACCTAGAAACAGAACTTTACCCCTCGTGGTAAAGGGAAGGGGCAGGCAAACGCAGTGGATGCAAATGAGATATTCGAATTACAACCCTAACAGCAGTGGCAACAACAAGCGCCAAAGCAACAAACGCTTCAATGGCAACAACGGCCTCCAAGGCAACAGAAAACTTCTGAGCCAAAATTCCTGAAGGAATATTCCTTCAAGGAAGATGAGGTCCCTGGTATCTTCAAGTATTTGCTGGATAACAATAAAATTAAGTTACCTCCAATCACTGATCATGAGGGAGCTAAGAAAACTACAATTCCGCGATATTGCACATTCCACAGAACAGTCCATCATCCCACGAAGACATGCTATGCTCTCAAGGACAAGATTCAGGCCTTGATCGATGTTGGAATCATTACTCCAAAGTAGCCTAAAGAGAAGAAGGTGGGCGCGAATGCGGTTTCTATTAGCTTTGGCTCGGTCCCTCTGGCATGGTTTCAGCCAGAGCCCGTATCCAAAGTACAAGTGAAGACTGTCAACGATGATCATTATGGACAACGTCAGAAAGGACTTGTACAATACATAACTCCTAGCGGTGAAATTCTTTGGGTCCACCCGGACTTGCTCGAAGATGAGCAATGGGCAGGATCCTCATCTAAAAAGAAGTCCAAAAGTAAGGACAAGACCTGCTGTCCCACCACAGCAATTCCTGAAAAGGATGATGAAGGTATCCCCACCTTATCACTTTCTAAAGGTGAACGAGAGGCTCTTGTCACCAGGGGTGGGAATGAATATCATTATAAATACCCCAAAACCTCTGACGCGAATGCCAAAACATTGGCCGAACTGGGGGTGGTTACAACTCCCCCTGCACCAGCTGGAAAATCCCAACAAAAATTAGCCAATAAGCAAAAAAAGAAAGAGCCTCAATCTCAGGAAGCTCAGAACCCAAAGAAGTCTTGGTTCAATCGTCCGATTGGGAGAGATAAACCGGAAAGTTCAAATACTCCTTACCGCTTTGATGTTATGGCTCAACTAGCTAACATCCCAGCGAGAATAACTTTATATGAGTTATTGCGCCTCTCCAAGGATACTAGAGAAGCCTTGCGAGAAGCTTTAGCTGATTCTGATGCATTCCTTACTCAAGTCAAGCCAGTCCTCAAAGAAACAGAATCATCAGTTCGGCTTTGCAATTTATCGGCCAAGCAATTCCCTTATATTACGTTCACTAAGGATGACATGCAAGTAAGGAATTCAAAGTATGATAGGCCTCTATACTTCACCGGATACGTTAGCTCCAGTGTTGTTAACCGGATCCAAGTTGATCCGGGTTCCGCTGTTAGCATCATGCCATTTCGGTTGATGTACAACCTCGGAATCCCAGCGAGCAAGTTGGCTTCCACAGGTACTGTTGTATATGAGTTCAATACTAATGGATCCAGACCTTTGGGTAAAATGCAGATAAAATGCTAACTTGGGGATTTAATGTCCAAAGTTACATCCTACGTAATCGATGTGGAAACTTCCTATAATTTACTATTGGGTCGACCATGGATCCATAGTAATCTTATAGTTCCCTCTACTCTTCATCAGTGTCTAAAATATATAGACGCCAATAACGAAGTCAAGATGGTGGTCGCGGATAAGCAACCATTTAAGGGAATGAAAAATTACTTTACCGATCCCTCCTTTATGGTGCTGAATCCGATACTGAATCATCGGCTTAAGGCACGGATAGTGGGGAAGAAGCCGACACCGAAGCTGGGCTTGATTACAATGGTGGTTTTGTACTGAATGACATTGTATCCTTTGTAATCGGTCTTGACGATGGTGAATCGTCAGACGATAGTTGTTATTGGCAACTTGCCGGAGAAGTAATAAATGGCATTTTAGAGTACTTACCGTGTTTGACTAATGTAATGCAGGGATTGTACGATAATCCCGACATACACATGCCGCTTCAGTCGTCTTGTTTCATGAAAAAGCGCTTCCAAGACTCGTTTGGAACAACCTTTGTCATTCTTGCTAAAGCAGGGGGTGAAAAGGAGTTGTGTTCGGCAAAGGGGAAGTATCTCCACCATCGTATCCCTTTCTAGATGAAGATAAAGATGATGAGAGATTTGGCCTTCATTTATCCAGATATAGTCAACAGGCGTGTGATTTTATAAAAAAATGGGGGTATAATTTTGCGTTCGAAGAAGGTCTTTATTTTGGTCGAGGCCCACGAGTTCCACATCGTATGGCCTATGTACCGAAAGGAAAACCCGATAACTATTATGGCTATAAAAGAGGTCTGGGCTATGCTACTAATGACGAATGTTGCTGGCAAGTCATCGACCACTTAGCAAATCAAGATGGGTATTCTTCCGACTCTTCTAATTGGGACTCAGATGTCAGCCTTGGAGAAGTATTCAAAGGCCTGATGTCGAATATGATCACGGTCAATCCTTCTATGATACAAGAAGACGAACAGTTGCCAACATAGGAGGACCCATGGATTCATTATCTGAATATTCAGTATGGAGACCGATTCGAGCAAAGAGAGCCTCCTACCGAAGATAAAGTGGTCCAGGTAAAAATGGGTGATGAAGTGAATCCAAAGCTAATATTCGTAAGTGATAGTCTTCCACCAGATTAAAAAGAGGAGTTAATCTCCCTCATCAGGGAATTCAAAGATGTTTTTGCTTGGAATTATGAAGATATGCCTAGGCTTGATCCGAACGTGGCAGTCCACCGTCTTAACATCAAATCGGATGCAAAACCTGTCAAACAACAGCAAAGATGATTTTGCCCGCAAATCATGGAAGCGATTGAAGAAGAAGTCAAAAAATTAATCGATTCTTATTTTATCCGGGAAGAAAAACATCCAGATTGGCTCGCAAATATCATTCTGGTCCTCAAGAAAAATGGGAAAATAAGGATATGCATCGACTTTAGAGAATTGAATAATGCGTGCCCAAAAGATAATTTCCCCCTCCCCATCACGGATGTTATTATCGATAATACGTGTGGGTTTGAGAGAATATCCTTTATGGATGGGTTTTCGGGTTACAATCAAATCAAGATTTACCCGAACGACGAAAAACATACTGCATTCAGGATGCCTCTCGGCGTTTTCTGCTATACAGTCATGCCTTTTGGATTAAAGAATGCAGGCGCCACTTACCAATAGGCAATGTCCAACATTTTTCAAGAACACCTCCGAAAAATGGTTGAATGCTATGTCGATGACTTGGTGGTGAAAAGTCGTAACAAAGATGATCATATCAAAGATCTAAGGACAATGTTCGACCTCATGCGAACTCTCTAATTAAAAATGAATCCTACTAAGTCTTTCCTGGGAATGTCCAGCGGTAAGTTCCTGAGATTTGTCATCACTACAACGGTTATCCGCATTGACCCCGAGAAAGAAAAAGCAATACATGAGTTGCAACCCCCAAGAAATCTCAAGGAACTCCGAGGATTGCAGGGGTAGCTGGCCTATATACGTCGGTTCATCTCAAATCTATCTGGGAAATGTCAGCCATTTTCCAAACTCACCAAGAAAGGTGTATCATTTGTCTGGGATGACGCTTGTCAAAAGGCATTCGAGGATATCAAAGCATATTTGGCGAATCCTCCCGTCCTTGTGACACCGAAGTCAGGTAAGCCGTTCTTAATTTATATTAAAGCGATGAACCACTCATTAAGTTCTTTACTAGCACAAGATGATGACAACGGTCACGGACAGGCCACTTATTACTTAAGTCAAACTTTGGTTGGTGCTGAGTCTCGGTATCCAATGATTAAGAAAGAATGCCTCGCTTTAGTATTCATTATCCAAAAGATGCGGCATTACTTAGTAGGACAAACGATTTACGTTATTTCCAACGTTAATCCGGTCCGAGTAGTCATAACACAGCCAGCCTCTATGAACTGGAGACTAGCAAAGTGGGCCCTACTCCTGTCTCAGTATGATCTGCACTTCAAACAACAGAAGTCGGTCAAAGGACAAGCAATTTGTGATCTTCTAGCGGCTAACCCCATAGCGGATACCGCTGAGTTGTATGATGATTTTCCCGATGAAGCTCACAAGGTCAATACTACATGTCATCAATAGGTATGGCAGCTATATTTTGATGGAGCTTCCCGAGCGACTAATACAGCAAGCGCTCCCGGTAATTCTAGAATCTCCGCAGGAGTCGGAGTTGTCCTAGTTTCTTCGGAAAAACATGTGATGCCCCAAGCCTACTCATTGATAGGAAAGTGTTTCAATAATGTAGCCAAATATAACGCACTACTTATCGGACTTAGTTTCGCCAAAGAGCTGGGGGTCGAATATCTCGAGGCTTTTGGCGATTCTCAACTAATAGTCAACCAAATCCGAGGAGAATACGAAGTCAGGAATCAAGACTTGATACCATACCACAAGGCGGCCATCAAAATGGCAAGCTCGTTCGAACAAATCTTCATTGAGTATATTCTGCACCTTCATAATGCATACGCAGATGCGTTGGCAGCATTATCAATATCTCTGGCACAACCTCCTGACTCTGAACAATGCATTACCGTCAGAACCCATCAATTGTTTGTGCCGGATTACGCCATTAACGTTAAGGAAGCATATACATCTAGGATTAATCTCGAGCCCCGAGACTGGAGATTTCCTATAATTGACTATGTGGTGCATGGTATTTTGCCACAAAATGTAAAAGAAAGGGACTCGGTTCGAAGAAGGGCATCGAGATTCTATTACAATTCAACAACCCATACATTATATCGGCACGCATACGATGGGTTATTACTCCGATGCCTCTCAACCAGGGAGGTAGAAGAGGCTCTCAAAGAAGCTCACGATGGAATTTGCGGTGCACATCAACTCGGTCCTAAGCTCTATGATCGACTCAAAAGAATGGGATATTATTGGCCAACCATGGTCAAAGACGCGGTTAACTACTCTCGACGGTGTCATGCATGTCAAACACACGCAAATTACATGCACCAACCCCCGGAACACCTCCACCCCTCGGCTACTTCATGGCCATTTGAGACTTGGGGAATGGATATCGTTGGTCCTATCTTTCCACCATCAGTTAAAGGTGACCGCTTCATTTTGGCAATCACCGATTATTTTTCAAAATGGGCCGAAGCAGTCCCACTCAAAGAAGTGAAGACAAGCGATATCGTCAAATTTATCAAACACCACATCATCTATCGATATGGCATTCCAAGACGAATTATACACGATAACGGTCCTCAGTTCATGAGCAACGCTTTCATTAAATTCTGCGGAAAATTCAGAATTAAAGACGTCTCTTCTACAGCTTATAATCCTACGAAAAACGGATTAGCTGAGGCGTTTAACAAGACAATCATAAAGATTTTGTCAAAACTCATGAAAACTAATAAGCGAGACTGGGATGACAAACTCGGCGAAGCCCTTTGGGCCTATCGTACCAAGGTCCGTATGCCTACTGGGGCCACTCCATATTCACTAGTGTATGGATGCGAAGCTGTTCTTCCTTTAGAAATCAGATTCCATCCCTTTGTGTGGCTCTCGCGACAGGGATGACGACGGAAGAACAACACCAGAAACGTTTCGAAGAACTTGAGATGCTAGACGAAAAGCGCCTAGAGGCTCAACAACAAATTGAGTTTTACCAAGCCAGAATTTCTCGTGCTTTCGACAAGAAAGTCAAGCAATGAAGCTTCAAGAAAGGAGACTTGGTTCTTGTTGTCCGGCGTCCTATGATACTCAATTCCAAGAAAAAAAGGTAAGTTTCAACCCAAATGGGAAGGACCGTTTGTGATAGAGATAGTCTACTCAAACGGTGCATATCGCCTAATCAACAAAGACGATGATAAGATCATGATGCTAATTAATGGCAAGTTTCTGAAGAAGCATTATCCTTAGTACGCTTAGAACAGATTTTTAAACGGGAAGTTCCTGGAGAATACCATATATGATATTCTTAAGGATAACCCGAAATCGACCGGTTGTTCTAAATAAGGACCCGTCATCTAAACAATTCATGTCTAGTCATAAAGAACTCCTACTGTAATCTTCTAAGCACTCTCTTCTTAAGATGAGATTTGATCACTCTTTAGGATCAATCTTCCCTCACAAAAGAGTTCTCACCATTCCTCGCTATCAAATCAGTTCACGGTGAGCCTAGCAAAGTTCTTTAGGCCAAGTCCAGTCAAATTTCAATTATGATTCACACTCCTAATTGGTCAAACCTTTTTACAGTTAGGACCACAACCAAAATCTCCTCTCGATTCCTTTCATGAATGAGAGGCCCACTTTCAAATCGATTTCCCTTTCGATAAATGAAGGCCTTCATTCCATTCGAACGACCAAACCTATAAAAGTTAGGGTCATCTTAATATCCCTTTTTGGTCAAAATTGTCAAATGACTGTGGTCAAGATCGGGTTTCTTTTCGATAAACGAAAACATTTCACTCCTTTCCCTTCAGCCAAACCTATAAAAGTTAGGGCTGGAGTCCGAATTGCATCTTGATAAACAAGAAGACTTATTTCTGGTCAGATAACCAATCCTATAAAAGTTAGGGTTAACTGAATCCTCTCGATTCTCAGGGTAGAGATCCCACTCTTAGTTTCATCTCACAGATTCTCGAAGTGGAGATCCCACTTTAAGTTTTTGCTGCAACCAAGGATAGAATATAAAGTTCTTCCTCTTTGGTATCAGGTTCACTTCTCTCTTAAAAGAAGGACTGAAGATAGAATATAAAATTCTTCCTCTTCAGTATTGGGTTTGTCTTTATCCCATGAAAAGATACTACATTCTAATAACTCCGTAATCCATACCTTACATGTATGGGGAATTTTATCTCGAATCCTAAGTAGAGATAAGTCGGTGCCTAATAGGCGCTGCGGTTAGTCTTTTACCGTAAGAAAGACGAAGTCTACGTATTCAAATCCGTAGCATTGAGTCTAAAGGAGTTCATTCCTTTAGTACAACGTTACTTGTGAAACGGATCTAGATAATTCACAGGCTAGCCCGATTCAAACGGTAATCGGTAAAGGCATGTCAAATCCGTTGATGGCTGGGGATTCGCCAAAAATCCTATAAGTATTGTGGTTGACTATTCTAAACAGAATGAGAAATCATAATAAGAATTAAAGTAGACTGAACAAAATACGCGTATCATTAACAAAAAAATAAGTGTTCAGATACAACAGCTGCAGTCACTTTACATTGAACTTATAACTAACAATTTGCTGCTCTAATTTGGTTAACTCTTCAGCATAAGTACGTTCAAGCTCACGCTGCAGCTCCGCCTTGAAAGAGTCCTCAGAAGCAGATAGGAGTTAGGCAGCTTCTTCCTCCATTTTGGCTAGCCTTTCCCTCGAGAGCGCCACTTTGCTGGACATCACGACTTTGCTATGCTCCTCCCCGGCCTTGGTCACTTCAAAAATAGCTCTTCGTTGTTTTGCCTCTACAAGTTTTTGTTCAAGCTCTGCTATTTCGACATCAACAGAGGCTAACGACGAGTCGATCTCGCGTAAATGAGCCAATCTTTCGGAAAGAACTTCCTCCGCTTGGTCGACATGTTTCCTCTGCGCCTGAATCCTAAGCCTAACGGATGCTCGAGCTTCACGCCATGTTTGCAGACGAGTCTCCATTCACGTAGCAACATAGCCAGAAGCACCAACGGATTGAAGTTCTTGTAGTTTCTCAAATTCACGCTCTAATTGATTTACATCGTCAATCAAAGTGTCGGCTATATTAAGAGAGCCAGTGTCCTTTATTAAGGCTATTTTGAGCTCAAGGACCGGTCGGAAGTGGCTGAAAGGGATCATCTTCTCCAGGAGTTTGTCAATTAGCGACTCTACAAAATTAAAGAAGTTGCCGATTTCCAAGCAAAGGAGGAGCTTATCTGGGTCGTCGTCAGATAATAAAGCATCAACGGCCTCTTGCAGTTGAGACGACAATCCTGCAACAACAAAAGAAAAAGGAAGCGCAAGATCATGAATATCCAGTAATTATAAGTCAGAAAGATAAAAGAAAAAAATATAACGTGAGATTTACCAGCCCCCGAGGAGCTTTCTCCAATCGAACGCACTACACCCATTTTTGGTCGCTCAACTTCATGTGTCGCAGGAAGCACTACAGGTGTAGCAGTCGTTGAAGCACAAACTTCTTCAGTTGGTCTCACGGCCTGTTCAGTCGAACTCCCACCAATAGTTGTAGCAGGTACGATTGTTAGCATTCCTAAGGAAACTGAGAGTTGTTACTGAAAGCCTGATGACCGAGCGTCAATAATAACCCCTGCCAAAAGCAAGAAATCAAGACCCTCAGATTCACCAAACTTTCCATTAGGAATAGTTATATCAGTCTTAATGACTGGTCCTACGATTAGAACCCTCCGATGATTAAATGAAAGATGACAAGTAAATAAGTGAAACATGGGAATAAGGACCATACTTGCAGGCAAACTAGCTGTGCTTATTGGATCGGCGGCCTCGTATTGGGCTTGTTCAAGCAACATATCACCGAGCAGCATATCCTCAGAGGCTGATACCGGATCAAGTGAGGCTTCACTCTCCTCTTCAAAAGATGCGTTTCGGGAACCCCCTCGTCACCGTGACCCTCTGGTATCGCATCTACAAGAAAATTCAAGATTCAAAATACAAATTGTTTAGACTCACCATACTTACAATAGAAATCAAATAAGATTCACCTTCAACTATGACGCTAGGTTCCTACACCATATTGCTTCGAGCCACCTCTTGCAGCTTTTCTAATAGAGTAAGAAGTATAGAAACAGTTAGCGGGGATACGAATTCTTCATCGTTCAGTTCCCACCACCTGAAAGATACGCTACTGGTTTTAAGTATACTTGGACTCTCAGCCTGTTCAGTTAAGCCTGGCTCGACGTCGTGACCTACGCTAGTCTTATTGGGAATACTGGTTTCAGCGTCTACAGGCTCCTCCAGTCTAATTCGAGGAGTTGGTTTCGAGAAGTCAATATCAGGGGAGGAAGCGTCAAAGATGAAGTGGCTTGCAAAATCTTCTCCTGCGAAGTGAGAAATTATTTAAGTTCAAAAAGCTCAGCATATGCCGAAAGAAATTATACGAAGAAGTACTCACCCCCTTCAACCTTCGGGCCTTGATCCGCCAGTCCCGTTCTAGGAATTATAGGGTCACTCCATCGCTTAGAAGCCAGCTTCTTGCGCTTAGCCGGACGCTCCTCCTCTGGAGCAATAGGCTTCTCCTCTGAAAATTTAGAGCGTAATTCATGCCCTGGAGTCACCTGAGTGGCAGGTCGAGACCGTGTCCATCGAATAAGGCTGGGCTCTTCTCTCTCCTCTTCAGAAGCTGCACCTGGGATTTCAACCGACATCTTATTAGGATAAGTGAATAAGACTTGCATCTTTGACTTCTTTAGAGGGGGCGAAGGTTTGGACGGTCGAAAGCGGCGAGTTCTTTCAGCAATTGCTAATTCAAATAACTCTAAGGAGAGGGGATCTAACACACCTGTTTCCAGCTCCCCTTCTTCGCCATCACCTCCAATCTCTACACCACCCCTAGCATAAGGTTCTGTAGTTTCTTTACAAAGAAGAAAAGTAGAATCCCCCTGCGTTTTATGACTAGAAGGACCCGCTGGTTCCCTCCTTCTCCTCTTTTCGAGCTCGGATTCGTGTGCCCTTCGAGTAGCGACCCGGGAAGCTTCTTCTTCAGTTGACTCGGTGATCAATTCGATGGGTACGTGTTCATTTGCTGCCAAGAGCCCCCGGCACTGTAGAAAAATCAACTCCAACTTACGCTCAACACCGGAAAGGTTGAACTTGGCACCAGTGCAACCAGTGATGTTCCAAAGCCATGCTCAAGCCCCATCTACTAAACCTTCACGAGTCCGGAGCTGTCAGTTCGGGTTCCCTATATAAATCTGATTATAGCCAAACTGATGAGCGAACCGACATGGCAAATAGGGTTCTATGTAACAATGGTTTTGTATGCAGAAGATCACATAGCCCGGCCGAATATTAACCAGCCAAATGAAGCAGCCAGAATCGAGGGAAGTCCGACCCATGCTCGGCTTCTCTACATCTATCAATGATTCGCCGTATTGGCCCGAAAATTGTAGGAAGCAAGTAGGGAAGACCCAGCACTTTTGATTCTGAAATTGCTTCCTAATCTCTGCAAAACCTCGTCCTTTCCATTTGTAATTTTCTATTATTTGGAGAAAAGGAAGAGAGGGATCCACAGAAGTTGGGGCCGACATCATATATGAGCGATGAAGTACCAACCAAGCTATTAAGTAAGTGTAGGAGAGTTCCACCTTTGTGAGGGGAATCTGAGCTGGTAGTGAATTCCCCCTCTGAGTGAATGTTCACGATCTGGCGAAGCCCTCTGTGAATATCAGCGGTCATTGCCGGAAAAAGACATCGGTTTTTTCGGTGAGCAAGCAGAACCACGGGAAACAAAACTTCTAGGGGGAGTACGTCAGAAGATTGGTATGGCACTACGTATTTTTTCAGCTAGATAGCTAGATACCCGGCAAGTAATGTCATAGGCCGGATTGGTTTAACTCATTGCCACAAGAATGTCTGGAATGGTTCCGGCAGCAAAGCCATCCTCAATACCAGCTGTGGTATAAGACTGAGCATTCGACTTCTTGATCAGCTCATTCACTTCAAAGGTGGTCAGCGGCGATAACTCACAAACTGTTTCATCGAGGACGCCGTTCGTGTTCTTGAATAGATAATCTACGAACTTCTTCAAACTAATTTGCGGCCATGGTTTCTTCGATAATGGATCAGCACCCCCCCAAAGCTATGTGGTAGTGGCATGTGAGATCCCAGAAGGTATTGTAGCGGTTAGGTGTCCGCGACTTCAATTGCTGCAGCTCCCTGTTAGAAGAAAAATATTCTTGATAAATCATATTTCCCATGGGAAGACCGGAGACCTTATGCATTTCATGCAACGCCAATCCCAACTCTCCATGCTTGGTCAGAAACGTGTTGGTATCGGGATTGTAGAGTTCCAACAGCGCTAAAAAGTGAGGGACACTAATGGTCAATCCGTAAGTGGTGGCGCAGACAGCTGCATACAAGCCACTAGCCTTCAAATCCTCACTGAACCAGTCCAAGATGTAGTTGCTCAAACAAGTCCACCATAGCCTATCCGATGAATGTACCCATCCATAACATCAGTGACCGATGGCGGGCATTTCTCGACCCGAGGTTGTGAGCCGATTCTTCACAGTGTTAGCAACAGTGAAGATCTCACCTTTGGGTGGGTCATTCAATCCTGTGACCCCTGGATGTAACCCCGTTATTCGGTTCTGATTACTTGAGCCGGGAGTGGCGCCATGAGTAATATAGCCATAGTGAATACGCTCATGTTCTTCTGTTAGCCTCCATGACATTTCTCATGGAACGGCTTGACACCGAAGCTCTGCAAGCGAACGGTGACGAGGAATCGGAGGAAGATATAAATAGCCACCGTCATCATAGTGCAGCCATTGCTCCATTCCAAGAAATACAGCGGCAGGATCTTTTATAGAATCGCCAAATAAGTAGTTCGGCTTCCTCAACGGATGTGTAGAACTAGGGTCCTTCACTAATGGCGCATCCGTGATGAGTTGCCTTAAACTATGGCGCCCTCCTTTCCGTATCAACCGCGGAAGCTCTTCCGGTACACCCGGAGCAAACTGAGGAGCTACCGGAATAGGGATCGGCTCATCAGTAGAGGCATAAGCCTCACTGTAGCGGCCTTCCACTGAATGGGCACTAAACTCTCTCGAGAGAAATTCGACTGAGAAAACAATAGGTAATTATTAGATACAGTCATAAATACTTATGCTAAGGCAGTATAGATGTCGAACTCACCTCACAAATTGTGAGATAGAATTGCGGTCTCATAAATGGTGAGACGATCTTAATTATGTCACACATGCAAACGACAAAGCATATTAACGTGCGAACAACACGATGGCATACCCGAGTCTGCGTGATATGACACAATATGAGATCGCCCCATATTGCCTTAAAACGTGCCTTGACTAAGCAAAACACGTCTTGTGAAGCGTCCACCCCCACGAAGGAGGATGGCGGCTCTTCTCAATTGCCTCACAAAGGAGAGCAAAGCGAGGATATTATACCAACTACATATTCAAATGAATTAACTAGGTGAGACGATTAAGAACCGTACTATACACACGAAGCACAGGATATATAGTCGCGCGAATAATGCGACAATATACCTATCCTTCAGAGTATAATACTGTGGGAAATCGCCCCAAGTTAATTCAGACGTGTCTTGACTAAGAAAAACACGACTTGTGAAGCGTCCACCCCCACGAAGGAGGGTGGCGGCTCTTCCTAATTGCCTCACCAAGGAGAACAAAGAGGGGATGCAATATGCAGTGTGATATCTCAATATTTAACTCGTGAATGAAAGAGATGACGATGATATACCTGTGCAACTGAATGGCGCCGGCTTAGGCGATTGAGTCGCTGAACGGCCTCGAACAACGCGAGATCTCTTAGGTGACATATCTGCAGAGAGAATTAACAATTCAATTACGGTGAAAATTAGGAAATATCAAACCAATACAGGAGGAAAATGTGTTATTCTACAAAATAGGATTGGTTGTTTAAAAAGGCTAAGTGGAAGGCCTGATGCAGATTCAGTTTCAACCCACAAAAGGTCGTGTAATAATTTAAGCCAGAATTTCAGGATTTTGGCCAAAGTCATCTACGTGGTCAGCAATGAAACACGACATGCCTACAAATTTGATTCTCATACATGGCTAAAAGCTCAAGGATTACAAACTTAAGGCTAGCCGGATTCATACGTGCAAACAAATCAAGGGTTCGGCCATAAGTCTCAAAGGGTACAATTTAAACCCCACATACAACCAAACTAACATTCAGGCTACGAACATTTAAGTTGGGCTCTAGACCAAGGATAAACTGAGCTTCACTTTATGCACAAGAGCACAAGTCAAACACCTCACACACATACAGTTAGGCCAAAAGGACCTCAGGTATCATTCAGAGACCAAAACCAAGCAAAAAAAAAGGGGTTTGATTTACATCCGAGAATAGAATTTTGGTTCACAATCCAAAATCAAGTTCAAAGAATCATCTTGAGGCCTTAATAAAAATCCCCAAAACACAATCAAGGGTTCCAATCACCATGTACAAGAAGATGAATCAAACTAATACCCGTGGTCAAGCACCTCAAGTTCAATTCTCATTCAAAATTAAACTTTAGTTTCGATTATTCCCCAAAATTGAAAACTAAAGGATTAAATTCAACTAAAATTGAGAATAAGGGAGTGTGGGTTTACCTGAATCAGAGAAAACAAGCTCAATGGGAAATGGAACACAGATTCGTTCAAGAAGAATCAACAGCAATTGGTTCGAGCACAACTAAATCCGAAACCCTAGGCCTGGAGGAAGAGTTTCGGGCATGAATCAAGTATTCAAAAATGAAGATTTAGTTAAAGTTGAAAACTGATAGTAGCTCTTACTTGGAATTCATGAAGAGAGAAGTTCCAAGAAGAACCAAAACCATAGCTTCCAATGGGAAGAAATCACAGATTTGAAGAAAAAAGGAGAGAAGGGTTCTTGAAGAAAAGATAGTTCTTGAAAGAGGACCGTTCTTGAGAAATGGCTCGGAGAAGAGATTTGAAACGACGAAGGAGGAAGAAGAAGAAGAGATCGGGTTTTATAAACCCTGAACCGAACCTAAACTATGGTTGAACCCAACCAGACCCGGTTCAAACCAAACCAAACCAAGCCGAGCCAAATTAAAACAAGGCCCGAGCCACCTTCTGCTGGCTCGCACGCATGCGAGCCACCTTCTGCTGGCTCGCATGCATGGTGAGCTATTAGGCCAATTTATGGATATTCTGACCCATTTTCGAGTATTTTCAACATATACGATACCCGTATTCGTACTCCAATGGGTATATGAGTTTAAACTGTTTCCATCCCTCCACTGGAAGTTTCTGGAGAATATAGTGTGGAATATTCTTAAGAATAACCCGACGACCTCCGATGGGTATATGAGGCTAAACTAATTCCCAAAACTCCTAAGAGTATACGAGTATAAACTGGTCCTCTCTGCTCCAACGCATGGCTTTTGGTCAATGCCTATCAAAACGTCGTCAAAAATGAATTCCCGACAAAGATAGTCAGTTCAACGCCAACTCAATGAGATCAACCAACACATAAGTTTCAATCTGAGACTTTGACAGCGGTCAGACGATAAACGTAGAACCGTAAGAACTTCATCTATTCGACAAAATGTTGAGTAGATTGAAGACTGAAGGAGTCAAGAGCTGAAGCTAATTACAGGTCCTTTTACGCCGACTGAAGGTTGGGCCTATCATATCCAAAGTATTTCAGGCTCTTCAATAAAAGAAACGAGACTAAAACACTTTGGAGGGAGTATCTGTAGGCGTTAAAAATTACCTATAGCTCCCCAAACATAGTTCAAGACAGCGAGAAGACGATAAACGTTATTATTCGAGTCAAGAGAATTTACCCAACACCAGTAAGCGTACGAAGTGGATTAGTAAAATGTGCAAGTCAGCGAACGATGAACCGTACGCAAAACAAGCGAACTTGAGGAGTCACGAATCGCCGAAATATCAAAAA
>BQKN01067710.1:51243-79125 GCA_022839385.1 Asparagus kiusianus | reverse complement strand
CCTCCCGGTGTGTTTTTGTTCATCTTTTTGATATTTCTAAGATTCGTGACTCCTCAAGTTCGCTTATTTTACGTATGGTTCATCGTTTCGCTGACTTGCACATTTTACTAATCCACTTCGTACGCTTACTGGTATTAGGTAAATTCCCTTGACTCGGATAATAACATTTATTGTCTTCTCGTTGTCTTGAACTATGTTTGGGGAGCTATAGGTAATTTTTGACACCTACAAAGGATAAGAGGCAACAACAACGAGGAGGAGTAAATGCACGAACACGTTTGGGAAACCAAAAGAGCATAACATTCATCCAGCTCTAAGACAATACATTTGAGCAAAGTTATGACTTTACAATCAAACAAGTTATAACACTACATTAAAAGCAAAATGAGACAAAATGTCTTGACACGACTTTAGCCCTGAAAGCCTAGTCCAGCAAGCTGAAGGACGTAAGTTCGGCTTTGACCGCGGCCACCCGTCTTGCGTGATCCTCCCGGGATTTGTCCTCGGCCTCCTTCTGAGTCCGGACCTAGAAGGTTGAAGCAGCAGTAGAATCTTCTTAACGCAGCGTCTTAAGATTTTGAGTTGCCTCTTCGATGGCCCTACCAGCATTCCAATTCTCAAATTAGAGCCCCCTCAGGGTCGTCTCCGCCTGCTCCAACTCAGCTTTCAAACGGGCGATGGTAGAGGTAATGACGTCCATCCGGGCCTCCAGTAAACGCTGATGATCCGTCAAAAGGCCAATATGGGACTCTAAGTCTGCTATGTTTCATGCCTGCACCTCCTGTTCCCATGTCTCTCGACACCAGGTATGAGACAAGAACGGCTCCACATCAGCCACCAGATCCACACACAATAAGTCCTCCAAGCGCGTCAACCGCGACTCTAAGAAAAGCATCCTCGTCATACAACGTGTAGTGAGTTGGGATTCACCCAGCCACCTAAGGTCGACCGCGCAATCCAAGAGGGACTGCTTGAAGTCAGAATACACCCCCAAACTAAGACTAACGAGGGAGATCACCTGCTTCGCAGCACTCAATAGCGTTAACGGCAAGCTGCCGTCAAGACCCGAGTTCCTCCAACTCCCCTATCAGCTGTTCGCGGGCCTTCTCCTAGGTAGCCAATAAGGCTTGCACGTTGGCAATGATTTGTTTGGTCTCTGCTATCTCCGAAGACAGGCGGGAGATACGGGAGTCAGCCTTTTGGTGCTCTAGGCTCACTCGCTCGTCCTCGGCCGTAGCGCACTCCAGTTCTTTCATCAGCCTCGCCTCCAATGATGTTGTCTCCTCCAATCTATGGTTGCGCTCCTTTAGTGCTATTTGGATCTCGCTGGACGCAAGATGAAGTATCTCAGAGCTCACGGCACGAAGGGCGAGTAACTGTCAAATAGTCCGCTCTGCCTCCTCCAAACACTTGAAATAAGGATTGGCGCCGGACGCGCCAAGCGTCTTGATTAAGAAGCCCATGTGATAGTCAAGAACCTCGTTGAACTCCTCGAAAGGACAACTTTATTCCAATGCGAGCTTGACGCTGTCAGCAAGAGTGTCTTGGAAGTTAGCGAGGGCTCAATCAACCGCCCTCTTGCGTGAATGAGCCAAAGGAGGGAGGATATCCTCATCAACCTCAGATGTCACCGCTAGTACCATGATCGAAGCACCGGTGGTCATAGCAACGGAAGTGGTGGTGGATACCTCTAAGACCAAGGCACCGACCGACGCTATTAGGGTCTCAGTCATAGATCCACCCGCAACTGCGGCAGTCATCAAAATAGGGGGAAGGAGGCGACCACCAACCAAGTGGATGTATCCCCTTGGGCCAGAGACTCTTGGGCGGGTCCTTCGCCCCCACCCAATGCTTCTTCAGGAATGTGGACTTCTCCTTGTTGGTTTGATAGTTCTCCATGAGCTGACCCCTCCTCCTCGCTTGACATCGCCTCGTGGATCGAGGCGTCGCCTTCTTCCTCTGATTCACCTGAGTCGCCGAGCTCCACTTCATCTCCAGCTCCCCCCTCTTCATCGGAAGGAATGGAGATCACTCTCTTAACCATACATGTATTAAGTTAACACAAACATCAGGTGCAGCAGATTCGACCTTACACCCGAGGATACGATATTAAGAAGTCACCTTCTGGTATGATCGTTGAGGTCGTTGAAGCCCCAGTCACAGGGGTAGTTACTCTAGGAATTGGCACAGGAGTAGTATCATCCTGGCCTTCCGCTGCTTAGGTAGCCTTAACCGCCTCCTCATGACGGACCTTCTTGGCCGCCTCCGCCCTTGAGCTGCCAGCCGCGACCTCCTGTTGTCGTTTAGAGAGTAGCGAACTACCTGGAGATAGAACAAGCATCCCCATCCATCCAGCTATCGTTCCCCGGATCCGTTCTAGGCGTTCACCCACCCGGACCAACTCATCAGATTCTCTTTGCCCATTGGTAGGGCCTAACGAAGGACCAGGAGACGGAGCATGAGCCTCAGAGGCCCCGAAGTCCCCCGAACCGGCGTGAAAATCCTCGGTATCTTTAGCAGGGGCTTCCTCAAACCACTCCCTAACGGTTTGACGACCCCTTCGTCTCGGCGGGCGGGGAGCTACCCTTGGTTGACGCACACTCTCCACTAGGAAAGAGTTCTGGAAACGAAAGCCCTCAGGATTAGCACTAGCGCCCCAATACCACCGGCAATATAGAAGCGTGTGGTGAAGGTCGCGGCCCTTCGCAGGTAGCTCGAATCGCACATTGGTGCTGCCAGCATGGGTCCAGAACTATCCCCACGCGCCATCCTTAACCCTCCTTCATAATGCAAGTAAGGGTTAATATCATACCCGAACTGACGAGCAAACCTACAAGGAATGTAAGGCTCAAGGTAGCACACGGAGTCTGTTCATAGGACGTGATACCCCGGCCGGATATTCACAGCCATCGGAAGGCACCACAGGAGCGGACAGTGTTATGGTTCACCGTCGATGCATCCCGAAGAGATTCGCCATACCTTTTGTGTAGGGGAAGAATCGGTGAAAATTATAGTGACCGAAATAGGACAGCATCTTCCTCATGTCAGGGATGTCTCTACATTTTCAAGAGCATCTCTCCAAACATTGGGCGAACGGAACAAAACCTTCCCCTTAGAGAGCCGTTGGGACGCTCATCAAGCACTCACGGTGGTAAACGAACCATGCCATCAGGTAGGTGTACGGTAGCCCCACCCTAGGATTAGGAGTCTTAATGACTTCACCGTCCCCCTCGTCAATGTGCAACACATGACAAAATTGGGTTGTCAATGTATGGAGCCCACTTTGGATACAGGCCACCATCACCGACACCAGCGCATAGGGCTTCCCGTAAGCCAAACGAACTGCAGGATAGACAACCTCCACTGGAAGCGCTTCGAAGGAATGAGTGGGAACCACGCACCGCTTCAACCATAACATGAGGTACCCCACGAACATAGCCTTTCCAGATATAGGGGACCTAGCCTGATGATGGAACGAGTGGAAAATCATTCCGAATCTGAACCCACCCTCGTCATGCTCAAGGGTTTCGGTGGCTCCCCCTTCGGCCATTCTTCTCTCCACTTTGGCCAGATCACACTCACCCAGCGGCAGAGTAGGCCTTCCCTTGACATCGTTTTCCGGGAATAGGTAGTCGGACCAATTCTTGTGGCTGATCCCCAGAGCCCTCTTCTTCTTGCATTTGTGGTCCACTGCCCCCAAAGTGTTGAGGCATATGTGATAGTGGCCGAGCAGCTCCCATAGGGACTCGACCACCAAAGGAGACCGAGCCGAAAGATGGTCGATCTCATCTTGACCTGGGACGTACTCTTCGTAGGGGAAGCTTCCCAAAGGCAACCCCGACACATCATACATCTCATGGAGAGTTATGCCAAGCTCACCATTGGGGGTGAAGAATGTACAACTGTCTGGACAATAAAGTTCCAGGATACTGTGGAACTGGGGAGCGTTGATCTTCAGACCATGTTGAGTGGCCCGGATAACCATATATAGCTTTGAACCCGTGAGGTCAGAGTTCTCAGCCAAGATGTACTCGGTGATCTTGGACCACTAAGTACTGCTACCAGGCGTAGAGTGGATCCACCCTGGAGCCCTGAAGTCCTTCAGGGAAAATTGCCCCCCGGCCTGGAAGAAACGATGACGGATGGTCTCTGCCACCACCGTCGTCTCCCCGACGGGTAGTTCATTATGTAGCAGGCCAGGACGCAAAGCAGTCACGCGCTTGCAAGAGCTGTCAACTCCATACCCAGCCGTGGAGCCCGTGAAGACACCACAGGTCACCCTGTCTTGAGTTGGGGTCTGATCTTAGTTCATCATTCTCGGAACCGCAAGCGACCGCAACTCGACGATTAAGAACCCTCTCGGCATATTAGGAAGGTAGTAGTGGACTCCATCCACAACACGTAACCATCTGCTCTCCTCAAGCAACAGAGCCGAAGGGTCAGTCACGGCGTCACCAAACAGGAACTGAGGTTTCTTCAGCTCTGTCCTAGCCATGTCGGTCAACGCCGAGTCGGTAGTCAACTCGCGTAATGTCAAGTGATGCCTGTCGGTCACCCTCTTGACCAACTCATCTAGTTTATCGGCAACAAACGTGAGCACAGGATCAAGAAGAGGGAATCGGGGAGGTGCCACATTGCTCACGCCGCCGGCAAGACCGATGGCTACCCCCTTTGGGAGGCCTTCGTTAGAAAAAGTGACTGCAAGACAAAACCAAGGAGTTAGAACAAAATCCACTCTTAGAGTCAGAAATTTTCTCGAACAGGTGAAATTAATTTCGCCTGGCGATGTTGAATTCGCCTGACAAAGGGCAAATCTGCTTGACCAGAGCAGAACTCACCAGTCAAAGCAGAATTCGCCTTCACTCGAGGAAAGTCGATTTCGCCTGTCAAAGTAGAAGTCACCTTCACTCGATGATAGCTGAATCCACCTAAAAAAAGGCCAGGTTCACCCAAAATCGGGAAAATTGCCAAAAATGGCAAAATCCACTGAAGAAGACGAGCAGTGCTCATCTTCCCAACCCAGCATCGATCGCCAGTGCAAAGCCATTAAACTTACCCAAGTGCATCCCAAGAGCACTGGCGGTCGTACGAGCGGTGACGCCACCAAGATAACGACTGGGACCATTTCCCTTCGTAATGCATTTCTTAGCTTTCAGCGCCATATCGAAAAGTTAGAGACGAAGCTGGAGTTCTTTCTCTCTAAAAATTTTGAGCAAGCAGAAATTCCTAAGCGCAATAGTTGAAGGAGACGAAGCCTATTTAAAGGCGAGATGCTTGTGGTTAAGAGGCGTGGCCACAATCGAAATCGACGGCCTAGATCATTCTTAAGAAATGAGGCCTTAGCGGTTGAGAGACGTGGCCATGATCAAAATCGACGGCCCAGATCGCTCTCAACAGTTCGGCTTTCGGTGGTTACAGAGGAACCATCAAAACAGAGAATGGGTCGGGCAAGTCAAAACCCAGAAGCCGAACCGAAATTCATGGTTGAATCTAACGGCCAGATTCGGAAACTACGGCCACGATTCGTCATCAAGCGAGGCACACAGAAGTGACGTTGCTTTGTCAAATTGCATTTAATGCGACCTGACGAGCCTATGTAGCCTTAGCTAGAATGCACGAAGCTTCACTTGTGAACGCGTGGCTCGCCTTCTGTCAATTCAAATTCCGCCAATTCAAAGTTCCTCCAATTCAAACTTCGCCTATTCAAACTTTGCCTATGGTTATGGATTTCACCTGCGAACACATGGCTCAACCTCCACTGTTTCAAATTTCACCTGTGAAAACGAAGCACGTCTGCGAAAGTCTAGCTCGTTTCGTTAATGAAAATGAGTCTCACCTGAGCCGCTCGTTTGTCTGGCTTAGTTTGCCTGTGAAGACAAATCTCAAGTGGTCCAGCTCATTTTGTCTGGCTTAGTTTGCCTGTGAAGACAAATCTCAAGTGTCAAGCTGTCAAGGGAACGGTTTCACCTACACAGTCAAACCTACCAAACGATACAACCTATTAACACACCCTCCGGGCATGCCCGTAGGTAACGGTCGTTTTAGTTTAAGTCGTTACGACACAACCAAACTATAACCTGACAGTTGTAATTGACTCAAACACACGCCTCAAACGGCTAAAGGTTAGAGCAGAAGTCTTAGCATTAAGCCTAAGAGAAACTACTCGATAACTCATCATACTGAGGGAAATAGTATGGCTAGCCCGATTCAAACGGTAATCGGTAAAGGCAAGTTAAAACCGTTGATAGCTGGGAGTTTGCTAAAAATCCTAAGAAAAATAGGAAAAGGAAAGTATATGCGCATAACAGTAAGTAATAAAAAGCATAACACTTCATTTAGCCAATATCAAAGAAAATTAGAGTGGTGACGAATTGTTCCAACAAATTAACAACAAGTCATCCAAACAGAGTTATGACAAAACAACACAAAAAGATCCTAAGAACTAATCCCCCCGTCGGCCCTAGTTCATCTCGATTAGAGAGGCGAGTTCAGCTTCGATCTTGGCTGCTTTCTCCGCCCGATCCGCTTGAACCCGGTCTTCCGCCTCCTTGTGGATCTTAGCCTCATGAGCAGCAGCAGCAGCAGAGCTCTCTTAACGGAGCGCCTGAAGAGTCTGCGTCTCCATTTTGATAGCATCGCGAACGTCCGCGTTCTTGAGCCGTTAGTCCCTCAGGGTCGCCTCTTTCGCCATTAGCTTTGCCTTCATTCAGGCGATGGTGGAGGTTGAAGCATCGACTTCTACCCGCAGTAGACTTTGACGGTGGAGCAAGTGCGAGACGAGGTCCCCTTGATCCGACAGCTCCTTCTCTCGAGTCTCCCACTCACGCGCTCCACTGGCTTGGGCATGAGCCATGAACCGTTCCATGTCCGGCCCTGAGTCGGCGTGCGACAGAGCCTCTAGGCGTGTCAAGAACAGCTCAAAACGAAGGAGCGTGGCCAGACAATGCGAGGCCTCTTGAGCTTTGCCCATACGCCTGAGAGCAGCGATGTAACTCATCAGGAAAGGCTTGAAGTCTGCATAGGTTCCCTAGCCAAGGCTAGTGATGGAAACCGCTTGCCTCATGGCATTCTACAGTTGCCTGAGAATGCCCTATGCATATCTGGAACTCGGAGAGACAGCTTCCTGACCGGCTGGAACCACGGCAATAGGTAGGATCAAATGGACAACCCCTTCGCCAGGAAGAGGAGACTGAAGAGGCCGCTGAGGGGAAGCATAGGTGTGTTCCTCCTCCTCCTCGTCCAAATGATAATAGGCTCGGGCTCGATAGCCTCCCCCCTTCCCCTTTGAAGCATATGTTCTTGCTCCCGAAGCCATTCCGAATCTAGGAAGTCTTTTTTTTCTCTAAGAAGGTTTAAGCAAGAGAACTTACGAGTGTGGTGATCCTCCTGCAAAGGAGATGAATCAACACTATATACGCAAGATCTTAACCGTCAAGATTTGCTGATCGTTCGTAGCAAACAATTTTGATTCGGCGGTTCCAATTGAACACACACAAACAAAGCAGATCATTCGAAATGCTGCACGAAATGGCCAAGATCGGGCGTCTCACACACAACCACTTGTCGGATCAATGGTTGGGATAAAAATTGTGTCATCAGGTTTCCCCCGTTGAGGCCAGCACGCGAAGACGATGTGTCGTCTTAATTGACAAGCGTGGGAACCTCCCCCGTGGACACGCGGCTCGCCCTCCGAGCCCGAATTTCGATTGGGGGAGGCCCAACTCGAGCGGCACCAATCTCACTTGGGTACACTCGCACCGTTCGAATTCATCCAAGGACTTCGACCTAGCCGAGGGAGCCAAATTCGCCTTAACTCATCAGGAACCTCTTTATTCAAAGTATTCCAGACCACACGCAAGTTGGTTTAGGTCTAAAAACTTGGAAGGGGGTCTTGTAGGCGGTAAAAATCACCTTTACAGAAATCCGCCTGCATATCCAAGTCGCCCGCACAACTTGGACTTTGGGCTCACCCGTGTCCTTGACTCGCCAGCACGAGCCAAGACCACGCAATCACAAAATTTGCCTACGCATCTGGCGATCCGCCGAGCGATCAGAAACTCGCCTGCACACTGGACTCGCCCACACGAGTTAAGCTTACTCAAGAGGTGAATTCGCCTACGATCGGTAAACTCACCAGACTCGCCTGGCGGCCGCAATAACCATGTACAGGGATAGGCCTTTCCATTACCCACGATGTAAGGGGAAGGAGCCCTGTACTTCAAGCCTATCAAGTAGTCGTCTACAGTACAAGGGACTAGTCAAATCTGCGCAGTCGTCGAATTCACCTGTGTACACGACTCGTTCGCACGAATCAAAATCAACCCAAGTGACTAAAGTTCACTTGCATACTCGACTCGCCTGCACGAGTCAACTTAGTCATAGCAACTAAGATTCGCCTGAACATTCAAGCAACCAGCCCGGCGAATAAGGAATTCGCTAGACTCGCCAGAACACCTGGCGGACACAATACCACGTACAGGGATGGGCCTTCCCATTACTCATAACGTGAAGGGAGGGGTACAGTGCCCCGAGCCTATCAAGCGGCCGCTTACAGTACATGTGAGAAGCATGGTATCTCCTAACAATACATGGTCGCATCCCATGATTCAAGGAACGGCCACGCCATCTCTTCCCTATTTAAGAACCTCTCCTGCTCACAAGAAAAATGGGGATGAGGATCGGAGCTTCAGAGATTGAGAATCCATTCCTAGTTAATTGATCAAATCAATCAGTTAGCTGAACCGTTAGCTCTCAGTTCTCGGCTCTGATCGCCATTTGGACTCGTATACTCAAACTCGATTAACACGAGCTTCTACTACATACTGAAGCTAACCAACAACCTCGATCGAATCGTCCAAGGAAAGCAGACTCGGTGCGAGAATCGAATGAGGCGTCCTATCGTTATCAAAGTCCCCACGTTAAACAAGGATGACATTCCCTCTGCTTCTGTTATAATTTTGATTCATTAGTTTGTAATAAACTATTCTTATAAATACAAATGAAATCCTAGTTTTTGGGAAATCAAAATTTACACCTACGATGCGAACTTTGCTTGGTCAAATTCAATGGTTAATAATTCAGCAAAAGACCCAAGCGTCTTAGTGTCGATGTGCAAAAAAATTTCTCATCGAAGGAGAAAGAAGTCCTCAGCGGAGTTGCCATCCTATTTCTAGCCTTTTGTATTGCAATTAGCTCAGATTACAGTTACAAAGATTGCAAACAAAGGAAAATTTTATATTTCATGTGGTTCTTTTTTTGTATGCCGATGGAATATCGTTCTTGTATTTTATTGATACACCGACTAAGAAGATCAGTCTTTTGCTGTTGGTTAGAGTTTCATGGCATGGAAGATGGCACAGTCTTCGCTTGACACTTTCTTTCAATTGGATTGCAAGGGCGATGATACAAATATCTTTATGTGCGTGTTGATCTCTATATTATCAGATGATGCTCCAAAATCAGTAATCTCCCCTCTTTTTATAGGCTAAAAGAGCGAGTTAATGGTCTTTAATTATGGATTAAGTAGCCATTAAAGTAGAAGATAGTGGAGGGGGCAATTATCCCTTAAAAATAGCCCTCAAACGGCTATTTGGCGAACTTCGCTGACTTGATGAAATTCGCTAAAGACGTGGATGATGGTTGCTAAAAACATGAGCGAGGGTCGCTGAAGACGTGAGTGTGCAAGAACGATGATAGAGATATCTTTATGTGTGTGTTGATCTCTACATTATTAGATGATGCTCCAAAATCAGTAACCTCCCTTCTTTTTATAGACTAAAAGAGAGAGTTAATGGTATTTAATTGTGGATTAAGTGGTCAATAAAGTAGGAGATAGTTTGGGGGGGAGGCAGTAATACCTTAAAAATAACCCTCAAACAAGCTATTTGGCGAACTTCTCTTAATTGATGAAGTTTGTTGAAGACATGGACGAGGGTCACTAAAGATGTGAGCGAGGGTCGCTGAAGACGTGAGCAAGTCTCCTTTGGAAGTAGATGACTTGGTCCACCACAATTGCCATGAGCAAAGTTTGTTACTTGGCGGTTAAGACTACAATCATAGCCTAAGTGAAAATACATTTTAAAAGTCTACAATCATATTTTCTTGTCTCAACATAAATATGTTTAGGACATTTTACAAAAATTCATCTTCACATTCCTAACCCTGTTCGTACTCCCTTAGCGGTTAAGACTACTTTATCTCTTACTGATGAGGAATTATTGATAGATTCATCCGAATATAGGGGCGTGGTAGGTGCTTTACAATATCTTCCAATGACAAGGACCGATATTGCATTTGCTATTCATGTTGTATCTCAGTTTATGCATGCTCCTTGTACTACTCATCTCTATGCTGCGAAAGAATATATAGGTACATGCAAGGCACACTTGATCATGGTTTATCACTTCGCAAGGCAACTGGTCCTTCACTTGTTGTGGCTTACTCTGATGTAGATTGGGTCGGTTGTCCTAATAGTTCTCGATTGATATCTGGTTATGCAATATTTTTCAGCCCCAATATGATTTCTTGGCTCTCTGAAAAGGAACCATTTCCGAGTCCTTTATAGAAGCTAAATACAGAGGTTTTACATATATTGTTACTGAAAATTATGTGGATTTGATATGTCTTGGCAAAACTTGGGAACGTTCTTTGGCATTCTATTACACTTTTTTGTGACAATATTAGTACCACCTACATCACCGTAAACCCTGTTTTTCATGATCGCAACAAACATATTATGGTTGATTATCACTTTGTTTAGGAAAGGGTTGCATATGGTGATTTACTTGTTTGATACATTCCTACCCATCTCCAATTGACTGATATATTTAGCAAGGTTTGTCAGCTTAACGTTTTCACTCTTTAAAATTTAATTTGTCTGTTCATCCACCCGATCAGATTGAGGAGGAGGAAAAGAGGGGGGGTTCATATTAAATATGTAGGGGGTAATTTGTGTACAAGGGCATTTGTGTAACTATGTAATATATCTTGTTATATAAGTAGAGAAGAGGGCACACCATCTAGGACAAACCGACTTATTCTTGTATGAATATTATATCTCCTCTCTCAATCTTTCTCAATGCTATATAAAGGGGCTGTTTGTTTCACCAAGGGCTAGGAATAGGATTAGGAATCCTATTTAATTTATGGATTCCAACCTAATCCATAAAAAATTTATAGACAAGTTTTAGTTTTATGGAATCCCATTTTTTTGGCATTCAATGTTTGTTTCACCCAATGGATTAGGAATCTTACTTTTATAGAATTGGTCCAATTCCTAATACCATGTTTGGTTCAAAAAGACCCCTTTTTTGGGATCGATACTGTAGCAACGGCTAGCCCATTTTACATTTAAAAAACACTGTAGCAACGGATTGAAGCCACAAAATTCAGATTTCAAGCAATCAACACTGTAGCAACGGCTATCTCCAGTTCTCAAAATTCAGATTTCAAAATTCTTAGGCAAAACACTGTAGCAACGGCTAGTTCAGGGGCATAGTGGCTATAAATTCACCTTGAGGCCTCAAAATTAGTCCAAGCATTCTCATTTTTCAGCAATTATAGAATTCCCATTGTCTTTAATTTGCTGCCCCGACATGAAAATGATATCAGAAGAGTGCTGGCAGAATTATGAAGTTTATTACGACTGCAATCTTCGAACACCGATGAAAGTGTGCAAGAATGGTAAAAATAAGGGTAGGTGTTATTGGGGGTGTGCAAAATTCCCAAATAAAGAATGCAATTTTTTCGAATGGGCTGAAGAAGGAGGAGAGTCATCAAGCAACCAAGGAAGCCAATATGTCAAAGAAAATAGGTACGGAGATAAATATATTTTGTAATTAAAGAAGCTGAAGAAAGAATTGAGACTTGTCAAAAATCAACTACTAGCTTGGAAAATTTCTACAATTTTCTTAGCAATTTTTTGTGTTATTTTAATTATTACAAACTTCATGTCATGTACTTGTACTTGCAAAAACTATTGAGGATGTAATGAAAACTGTTGTTTGAATTGAGTACAAATTCTAATTGATATTGTATGGCTCAGTAATAGATCAACTTGTCATAGTTGATTGCCCCACCTATAACTTACATGTTTATTACAGATTGCATTATAAGGATGAATTACCTCGCCTAGGCATTGTCAATTCAATATAGGCTGCAATCTCATCCCCTTTTGCCTCATCTGGATATAATAAACGATGTAAGTTAGATTGCATTCTCAGTAAACGCTGATCATCATCATTGCCACATATCAAGTGCAAGGAGCTGCACAAGCTCAAAACTAAACAGCAAGTAACCCACAGGCAAGGAAAAACAAAACAGCAACACACCCAGCAGTAAGGAGCTACATAAGCTCTTAACAAAATAGCAGCAAACCCAGCAGATAGGGGGTAAACAAGCAACAAACCCTAGCAGCAGCAGGAGCTGCACAAGCTCCAAATAACAGGCACAACCCCAAAGAGCATGAAAGATACACAAGCTCAAACAAAACAGCACCAAACCCCAGCTGCAGCAGGAGCTGCACAAGCTCCAAATAACAGGCACAACAAACCCAACAAAGATTGGAGCTAAACAAGCTCAAAATAAAAATATTCATAACCCCCAGCAGCAGTAGGAGCTGCACAACTGAGGAATAACAGGCACAAACCTAAAGAGCAAGGAGCTACACAAGCTCAAAACAGTTCAGCAACAAACCCCAGCAGCAGCAGGAGCTGCACAACTGAGGAATAACAGGCACAAACCCAAATAGCAAGGAGCTACACAAGCTCAAAACAGTTCAACAACAAACCCCAATAGCAGCAGGAGCTGCACAAATTGTTAAATCATAGGCACAAGCAAAACAAAGCAAGGATCGAATACAAGCTCAAAACAAAGCAGTTGGCAAACCTCAGCAGCAACAGGAGCTGCACAAGCTCCAAATAACAGGCACAAACTCAACAAAGCAAGGGGCTACACAAGCTCAAAACAAAGCAAGGAGCTACACAAGCTCAAAACAAAACAATTGACAAACCCCAGCAGCAGCAGGAGCTGCACAAGCTCTAAATAACATGCACAAACCCAAGAAAACAAGGAGCTACACAAGCTCAAAACAAAATAGTTGGCAAACCCCAGCAGCAGCAGGAGTTGCACAAGCTCCAAATAATAGGCACAAACCCAACAAAGCAAGGAGCTACACAAGCTCAAAACAAAGCAAGGAGATACACAAGCTCAAAACAAAACAGTTGGCAAACCCCGGCAGCAGCAAGAGCTGCACAAGCTCCCAATAACAGGCACAAACCCACAGCAACCACGTGTGACTATGGAGCAATAAACCCAAGCAATAGAATGTAAAAGCGGACATCAGTAAACCCAAGCAACAAACCCATTTACCTGATATCAAAAGCAAAGGCAAAATTCAAAGAACTCATTGATCATTCCACGACCATACTTACCTACAACAAAGATTGCAAATATACCAATTCATCAATCCCACAATGACATAGATGTTCTTCATAATAAAAATATATATTGCAACATTAATAGTTTGCAATTAACACAACAATATCCATTAAAATATAATCAAAACCCAACAAACTAGCTATCTGGCCAACCTTGGTCGTTAACTAATTTTGTGATGTACCTTTGCTGACCTTCCTTGGATTTTATGAAAAACCTCCTAGCTTCACGTTTATTATCATATAAATGGTCTAAAACCCTATCGAGGAACTCCTCAGAATATTCAGACATATGTTCCTTCAATGCTGCAGCCAACTGCTCAGTCCAGTGAATAACGTGTTGATTTCTCATTGACTGAGACATGGACTCAACAAAGGCACATAGCATTTCCTCTTCACGATTAGATTTTCTGGTTTTTTGTTAGATGATGAAGTCATGTTGTCTTTACTCTTAGTCTTATATCTAGTGGATTGAGGTTGGTTAACAGCACCAGAATGTGGTTGGTTGCAAGCATCAGACTATGGTTCAGTTTCACTCTCCTCTAGAATCTCGTAATCATCATCGGGAATAGGTATGGACCTACTAGACCCAATGTTAGCATACACGGGCCTAACAAAATCACCCTTGGCTTAATCATCACCCATGATAACTTGTAAAATTTTGAAGTGAGGAAGGGGTTTGTTTATGTACGCTTTGTACTTAGAATTGGATTTGTCCTGCAATAACAAATACTTATAAGTAGTGAATCAAATGTATTAAATTTTGGTGATAATAAAGATGCTGAATTTGTTACACCTGGGCCCAAGATTTCAAGGTTTCATCATCCAATGTAATCATTTTACTTGTTTCATCCTACCCAGCACCACTTATATCAAGGCAAGCCTTCATGTCATTGAATTTGTTCCTCAAACATTTCAAGTGGTTAATAACATGAAGGTGAGTGAAATCAGTCCTGAATTGCATGTTGATTTTCATGGCAGCCATTTTATAAGCTTCAGCTTTGAAGTTCTTGTCCTGCTTCAGGCCATCCAATGCTAAATCTGCAAGATAAGGAATAAGCACATCATCGTGCTCTGGAAGCCAAAACTTATTAGCCACGCCTCTTGAGTTCAACCTGGCACACGAAACTTTTTTATGGGCTAATCTTTTCCCTCTTTTCAATGGCGAAGTGTGCTCCTCACCATCAATGTCATGAATATCCTTTCCACCTGAATCACCAGTGTTCGGTAAAAATTGATTAGGTCCACTACTTTAGGAACTGGCTGTGGGAAACAGCAAACCTTGTGGACTGCCTAACAAGCTCATGTATGACATTGGCGGCTGTGTCATCCCACCATAATTACCATCGTATGGTAGGAATGGTGAGAATGTATGCGGAGGTGAAGTGAATGGCTGTGGTCGAACAGGCATGTAGTTCATGTTAATCCCTGATGTAGGATTTGGCATTGCATTCGAATGAGAAGGCACGCTTTGCTTATCTGCCGGATTGTTAGCCATACCTAATATATTTTGTAAGCATAGCCATATTAACAATAAAGAAATATAAAACAATATGGAATATGTATGCATTTATCAAGGAATAAACGAAACAACGATATTTCTTAAACAACATAACAAAAGAGCAACTGATAAAAGTAGTAATGTTTTGGTACAAGCAAAGAACAATAAACAATATCGATGCGAACAATATTTTAAAATTCACCAAGTTATTACATAGCCATAGAACAAATACCACACTAAGTTAAACCGCTCTCCATTGTGTTACCACCATTGTACTTTGCACAATAATCCACCCACATCGCCCAAGCAATTTGATCTCACATCTCCTTCCATTCATTTCTAACATCTCGATCCTCTCTTTGTGTCCTACTTTGAGTATAGTCCACCATATTTGAATCGTCTTCATTTGTCTCTTCCCCAGTATCTTCATCAATTTCAATATTTTTATTTAAAATATCATCATCCGGATCCTCCAAGGCAATAAAGTTGTGCAACACAGTACACGCTAGTACAATGTCCACTTGAGTGGGAAATGGATAATTCGGCTTCGCCGCAAAAATTTTAAACCGATTCTTCAGTATCCCAAATGTGCATTCAATTTTTGATCTTAAAGATGAATGCCTTAAATTGAACAACTCCTTCCTATTCTTTGGTGTCCTACCGGTGTGCTCTTTTAAATAATATCGGACACCGCGATACGGGGATATGAAACCTAGCATTGTGGTGTATCTAGCGTCACATAGGTAATATTTACCTACATTAATTAAACAGTATTTTAAAATCTCAAATATTGCCAAGTATTTAATATATTATTCATAATGTGCACAAGTGAGAATGAATACCATCATAAACTCGGAGCTCGTAAGGCTGTGGTCTGGATAGGGCGTCTTGTAATACCCTATAATCATTTGCTTCCCCCTCCTAGCCAGCCAATACATAAGTAAATAGTTTATTGGGGGTGCAGGCTGCTAAGATGTTTTGGGTGACCCCTTTTCGCCCTCTAAACTGTGCAACTAGGTCACTAGGTAACACGGCATCGACGTGTGTGCCATCTATCAAACCAATGCAGTCCTATAAAAAATTATAAATTATACATAGTTGAATAAAAATAAGTTTACTTGGAAAATTGTTAAGCTGTATGTATTTAATTTACCTTAAAGTAAGGAAAATAATTTGAGTTATTTGCAATCTCCTCGGGAACTTCTTTTGGGGCTTGCTTCATGTACCGATCACGTAATCCATTCATTACTTGCAGGACTTTATTGAAATACCTGCTAACTGTTTCCCCTGATCTTATGAACTCAGTTCTTATTATTCTATTTTTAGTTTTGTACTTAGGAACATAGCAAGCTGTTCTTCAACTTGAACGTGTCTTGTATCTTTTAATAAACCGTTTGCTTTCATTACTTCAACAAGTTAAAAAAAGGCTCTCGGTCTCATTCTAATATAAGATTGGCAGCTATCTTGATAGCCCTCCAGTACACGTCTGAAGTGAACCTCTCTACAATATATTTTTCTGATCTTTTCTTGCTTCGTACAAGTTGATATTCTCTTGCGCTTAGCACGCATTCTCAAAATACATGTTACCAAAGTGACCACGGCGCAGACAGCTGTATTAGCACACATCCTCTTCAATTCTTCCTTATCTTCCATATCCATCTACATCCGTTTAAAAATCCTCATACAGTTACAGCTTAAGATGGCTACTTATTTCTTGTCAAAATTAATTAGATAATTGATACAAATATTTATTTCTTCAAAAGCAAGAAATCTAATTGAAATGAAAATTATTTTAACTAATGTTGCATTCTATCTCACACAATTATCAAGAACAACACATTCTACTACCCGGTGGATTTTCATGTAATGAACTTAACCCTATTCTTTTTCATGCATTCACATTCTTTGGTAAACACATATATTAAAAACAACTCATTCACACAAATATCATGCATTCTATTTCACACAATTAACTGATATTTAGTAAACATAACCCTATTTTCTGGTAATTATACATGTAACAAATTATCAAGAAAATTATCATTCTACAGATATCATTCATCACATCAAGCACGAAGAAATAAGTCTAAAAAAGAGTGCAAAATTTTATACCTAGCTGCAGAGGGGAAAAAAATACCAACATCCAAGCAACAAACCCACCGAAGTTAAAGAACCCACCGTAGCCAATAATCCCACCCGAACCAGAACAAGTTCGAGAAGGGATCACCAAGAATCAAAGGCAAGAAACCCACCAACAAGCTCGTGGAAAACAAATCAGAGAAATCACGGCGCAAAATGAGGCGGGATCAGATAGGGAGAAGCCGATTACACACAAAATCGACCAATAAATCATACCTCAGGAGAATCTAGGGTTTCGAGTAACAGCCCCGACCTTAAGTAGAAGAATACGAAGGGCGGGAGAAGAGGCGCGAAGAAGAGAGCGATGAGGTGGGAGCAGAACAACGATTCCAGATCTAGGCCTCGAATTCGTGAGGTTTAGGAATCGAAATCGAAGATGAAGTCCGCTGTCAGAAATCTCGCCCAAATCCGCTGCTCAAGCTCCGATTTGGGTTTTTATAAAAAACCCATACTGTTGCTACTTTATGGAATTTGTAATCCCAAAATTTTTTCTGAGCCAAACTCTAGAATAGGATCCACAAAGAATTTAAAAATTACGATTTTTCCACTGTCAGACCCCAAATACTAATCCTTTTCTATAAATTGGGTGAAACAAACCGACTTATTCTTGTATGAATATTATATCTCCTCTCTCAATCTTTCTCAATGCTATATAAAGACAATTTTATGCTTAAGAACACTCTCCCTAATGTCGAGTATGCTCTGATATGATTTGTATCCAAAGGAAATTAAAAAATGATTATTAAGTATGCGGTACGATATTGAGCATACAATAGCCACATAAGAATAGGAGAAAATTTGCTAATTGATTATTACTAGTACAATGATGGAAAGATTCTCAAATTCTAGCATTATCTCATGTACAGAAAAGACGATACCTTCTCTTTAGATACAACCTACATCTGTATAAGGTTCGAATTTTCTTCAACCTTGACTGTAGAGAATGTCTACAATTGGTTAGGCAGACTAATACTATTGGCTTATCTCAGTGGGTTCGACAATTAAAAATATTTTTCTATTACTAGGATAATTAGTATAATTCATGAGGTCCATGGAGTGAAGAGTTTTGATTGGTAACTTGTAGAAATTCCCTACAATAGGATGTAGAGGATCTCTAACCATCCGCACATGACCTTTCAAATATTGATTTCTAGTAACCTTTTTTCCTAATTTATTTAGGTCCAAGGATCCAAATCACATAATTCAAGATACATACGGTTGCTTATATTCGCAAATTTGATGTAGATTTTGCAAATCTGCATTGAAAAATACAAAAAAGGTTTAAAATCTTAGACTTTATTTCAGTAAGTCTAACCTTAACATTTATCTTTTATGGTGTGTTTGGGAGTTTACTGAGGGAAGGGAAGGAAAGATAAACAACGGGAAGGGAAGGGAAGGGAAGGGAGGAGAATTATAATATGTTGTTTGGGAGTTGAGTAAGGTGAATGAAGGTGAAAGGAAGTAAATATATGTAAATTTATATAAATGACTTTATACTAATAACACATCAGTCCTTTTATTTGTTTTGATGGGGGTAAGAATGTCATTACACCACTTTACCCTCCTTTACCCTCCTCTACCGCCCAAATCGGGGGGGGGGGGAGGGGGGGGGGAAGAAAACCAAGCAAATTTACCCTCCGTTCCCCTTCCTTCCTCCTCTCTACTCTCCTTAAAAAAACTCCCAAACAAGGTGAAAGCCTCATTTCTCTTCCCCTCCCCCTCTCTACCCTCCATCCAAACATGGCATTAATTTCCATACCTGAACCATCAACTCTAACATGTCAATGGCAAGTACATGACCCACAAAAAAAAAGAATAACAAAAAAAATCCCTCCTTAGTCCTAAAAACTATCATTTTTAAAAAAAATTAATAATACGTATTTATTCAAACTAAGGAATTATTTTCATTTTTTTTGATGTATGCTTATCACATAAGATATTAGAATAGATAACGCTAACTTGAAGATTAAATGAGAAATTTTCATGCAAAGTTTAGTAAAATACAACACTTCATGAAGATTATGTGCAGTAACTCAAAGTTCAAAGGAGTTTATGTAATTAAAAAAACTTATGGGGATTTACTGTAGCTCCCTAACAGTTCATACGGGTCGAGCCCAACTCAGCTTCAGCCTGCCCCATACCTGATCCGTTAAACATACGGGTCGGACCCAACTCGACGTCAGACTACGTCATACCCAATGCTTTATGAATTCGTAAACTCAAGGAAAAGCTCCAAAAACTTAAAAATAAAAATAAAATAATCTTCTTGCTCTTTTTATGTTTCGTTAGGACAAATTTTCAAAACAGTCTCTTTTGCACTTTTAATCCTAAAAAAAGACCTCTTTTAAACTTAATTTCAAAAATCGACCTGGTTTCAGCACTGGCACTGAAACCAGGTCAGTTTTTGAAAATTTTTTTACGAAACTTCACGGGAGTTCAACTCTCGTGAAGTTTAAGTTCTTAAAAAACTTCACGGGAGTCGAACTCCCGTGAAATTTTATTGCCCCAATTCCTGCTCCTTTGCATAACACACTCTTCGTTGCCAACCCAATCAAATCACCAGTAATTGCTCTTGCCAACAAACCCACTGAATCCCAAACCAAACCAAAAAGATCAAATTTTGATATGTGTAATGAAATCAGCACATGCAAAAACGACGACCTAGGTTGCTAAATTGAGCAAACCTGTAGCCAAATTTTGGAAAAATAGAGCAAACCTGTAGCAAAGACACAGGTGACAGCAGTGCAGATGAGCTTCTCAGTAAGTTGTGAAGCTAAGGAGCTTGCCCCGCTTCTTCTTTCATTGGAATATGAGGTGATAACAGAGGACAGGGAAGAGGAAGGTGACCAAGGAATAGGGAGAAGATCCATGGCCAAATTTGGGGAAAATTTGAGATGGTTTTTTTTAATAAATGACTTAGGGCAGGAATTGGGTTAGCAAAGGAGAGTGGTTTGATTGGGTTGGCAACAGAGAGTAGGTTATTCAGAGGAGCAGGAATTAGGGTAATAAAACTTCACGGAAGTTCAACTCCGGTGAAGTTTTTTAAGAAATTAAACTTCACTGGAGTTGAACCCCCGTGAAATTTAAAAATCTGCTAAACTTCATGGGGATTGAACTCCCATGAAGTTTCGTAAAAAATTTCAAAAACCGATCTGGTTTCAGCGCCAGCGCTGAAACCAGGTCGGTTTTTGAAATTAAGTTCAAAAAAGGTCTTTTTTGGGATTAAAAGTGCAGAAGGACTGTTTTGAAAATTTGTCCGTTATTATCTCTCAGTTCTCTTCTTTTTTCTTCCTCTGCCCTGATCTCTCTCACCCCAGGATCTGCAACATTTCCAGCCAAGATGTCTTTTGATCCGACGCCAGTGATCCCATTGACAGGTAAGCAAGAAGAACTTTTTCCTTTCTTTGATTCTTGTCATTAAAAAAAAAAGAAGATTGAGTATTTTTGTTTATGGTGTTCGATGAATCCATGGTGATGGAACACGATTGGAAGAAGAAACGCATGTAATTTTGACTCAATTAAAACCCTTGTTTTTCCGTATGATTTTGTAGTGAGTTTTGTGTAATTTAGGAGAGTTTATACAGAAATATTTGAATTGGTCTGTGAAATTTTGTCTTAGAGTGACATTGATCATTTTAAGGGAAAAAACAAGATAATGAGAAGTATGAGATTTTAAAATGAAACTTATTTCTTGTTATTTGGTATTTAGGCTCGCCGATGGCTTTGTTTTACGTTTAAACTGTAAAGTAGGGTTTATATTTTGGAATTTTAAAGGATAAATAGAGGAACAGGGTGCACGGTTGCTTGATATTGTTGATTTGGTCTGATGAGGAGGATGAGGAAATGTAGGGTCTCATATGATGGCACAATTTGTATAGGGAGGAAAATAGTGTAAAGCTTCATTCTTGGGAGAAAAAGATGTGCTTAGATGATTTGTTTGCTCGCTCGTGTTTTGTCCCTTCTACTTTGTTCAAGATTGAGATTTATCCGGACTTGTTTTTCTTCTATGACTTCCTTTTCATTTATCATAATTCATGTCTGAATGCGATTGAACTCTTTGGAATCATCTTTTATCCTATTTTGGCGAAATTGCTGACGCGCTGGCCGGCGTTGACTTTTGTTGTAACGCGCTGACCGGCGTTGACCTAGGGATACGCGTCAACCGGCGTCGACCTTAGGGTTTTGCATTGATCGGCGTTGACTTTCATCGTAACGCGTTTAGTGGCGTTTACGCACAGTTTATACTCGTACGTTTACTGGAGTCTACACAGTTTAGGCTCTTAAGGTGTTAGAGCGTGACGGTATCAAATATTGGGACTACAGGACCAACTGTTAAAGCTGATTCATCTGCATGTATGGATCTTATCCCAAAGTTATTGGATGCTCAAGTCACGAGACCAACTAATGAAACTGATACGTCAATGACTCGCATTTATAGAATTTTTGGCAAATTCCCAGTCATTAACGGGTTTGATTAGCCTTTACCGACTACCGTTTGAGTCGGGCTAGCGTCCAGATTGTTTAAATCCGTTCTGCTCGTAACGTTGTGCTAAAAGAGTTAACTCTTTTAGTGCTACGATATTGAATACGTAGACTTCGTCTTTCTCACGGGAATAGACTACCCAACAACGTGTGTTAGACGCTGACTCAGGATTTTTGGCAAATCCTCAGCCTTCACAGATTTGACGTGCCTTTACCGATTACCGTTTGAATCGGGCTTGCACGCGGATTTGTCTAAGTCCGTTTCACATGTGATGTTGTGCTAAAAGAGTTAACTCTTTTAGTGCTACGATATTGAATATGTAGACTTCATCTTTCTCACGGGAACAGACTACCAGACAACGCGTGTTAGGCGCTGGCTTATCTCTACTTAGGTTTCGGGATAAAATTCCCCGCGCGTGTAAGACGCGGATTTTGAAGTTATAATGTTAAAATATTGTGTCTTCTCTTGGGGTGAAGATGAACCCGATGTAGGAAAGAAAGAATTTTATATTCTATCTCTCAAAACTGAAGAGGAAGAATTTCATATTCTATCTCCAATTGCTAAAGAAAACTCAAAGTGGGATCTCCACTTCCAGAATCCGGGAAGGTGAAACTAAGAGTGGGATCTTCACTCCGAGAATCGAAAAAATTCGGATAATCCTAACCGTCGGAAGGTTTGATTACCGAACTAAAGGTGGGTTTCTCGTTTATCGAGAGTAAATTGTAATTTTGGCCCTAACTGTAGGAAGGTTTGACCAAACGGGAGTTTAAGGTGACCCTAACTGTAGGAAGGTTTGATCACTCGATTTGAAAGTGGACCTCTCATTCATTGGAGGAATCGAAAGGGGATTTTGGTTTTGGTCCTAACTGTAGGAAGGTTTGACCGAGTGGGAGGTTTGAGACGATCCTAACTATAGGAATGTTTGATCGCTCGATTTGTGGTCCTCTCGTTCATTAGAGTAATCGAGAGATGATTTTGGTTGTGGCCCTAACTGTAGGAATGTTTGACTAGGTAGACAGTGAGAGTACAAATCGCAGTGGGAGTGTTGATTTATACAAATCACTCAGATGGGGTTCCTGGTGTTAAGTGACAAATACTTAACACGGAGGGGTTTGACAATCATCAATGATCAGGATATTAAAATTCCAAGTATTATGTCCGGACTTTAACTATGGGAATGTTAAGTGCACAGACGCATCAAAAGTTTGAGTGGATTCAACCGAAAGGAATTTTGGTGGTCCCACCACCGTCAATTAGTCTGATTGATGGGGGATTTTATGGTGGAAGACTGTGAGTCGTCAAACACCAATGAGAGTTTTATGAGGGAAGATTGATCCAACGAAGTGATCGAATCTCGTCTCAGCAAAAGAGTATTCGGAAATCACAGTGAGGGTTTAGTGTTTATCATTTTGTTCGTAATGATCGGGTTATCCCTAAGAAAATTACATGTAGCATTCTTCCGGAAACTTTTCGTTGCATGAATCATCCACCCCCAGCTTCATTTGCAGAACTGGGTCTGACATTGTACTTAGTTACATGACCGGATTATCCTTAAGAATATTACGTATAAAAATTCTTCAGAAACTTCCCGTCAAAAGTAGGACACAGTTTAGACTCATATACCTATTGGAGTATTGAGAAGCAGTTTATACTCGTATACTCTTTAGAGTTTTGGAAGGAGCAGTTTATACTCTTTAGAGTTTTGGAATTTTGGCATTATGAATAACAACCTGCCACTATATTGAATATGTGGGTTTTTTTCCCTTTTACGGCAAAAGACTAACCGGTAACACGAGTTAGGCGCTGACTTATCCCTACTTAGGTTTCGGGATAAAATTCCCCAGACTTGAATTCTGGTGTCTTTTTTAATCGGTGAAAGACTAAAATGGTAACGCGTGTTAGGCGTTGAGTTATCCCTACTAAAAGGTGGGTTTCTCGTTTATCGAGAGTGAATTATGGTTTTGGCCTTAACTGTAGGAAGGTTTAACCAAACGGGAGTTTGAGGTGACCCTAACTGTAGGAATGTTTGATCACTCGATTTGAAAGTGGACCTCTCGTTTATTGGAGGAATTGAAAGGGGATTTTGGTTGTGACCCTAACTGTAGGAAGGTTTGACCGAGTGGGAGGTTTGAGACGATCCTAACTGTAGGAAGGTTTGATCGCTCGATTTGTGGGCCTCTCGTTCATTAGAGGAATCGAGAGGGGATTTTGGTTGTGGCCCTAACTGTAGGAAGGTTAGACCGAGTGGGAGGTTTGAGACGATCCTAACTGTAGGAATGTTTGATCGTTAGATTTGTGGCCTCTCGTTCATTAAAGAATCGAGAGGGGATTTTGGTTGTGGTCCTAACTGTAGGAAGGTTTGACCAAGTAGACAGTAGGAGTGTGAGTACAAATCACAGTAAGAGTGTTAACTTGTACAAATCACTCAGAGGGGTTTCCTGGTGTTAAGTGACAAATACTTAACACGGAAGGGTTTGACAATCGTCAATGTTAAGTGCACAGACGTATCAAAAGTTTAAGTGGATTCAATCGAAAGGAATTTTGGTGGTCCCACCGTCAATTAGTCTGATCGATGGGGGTTTTGTGATGGAAGACTGTGAGTCGTCAAACACCAATGAGAGTTTTGTGAGGGAAGATTGATCCAATGAAGTGATCGAATCTCGTCTCAGCAACGGAGTGTTCGGAAATCACAGTGGGGATTTAGTGTTTATCACTTCATTTGTAATGATCGGATTATCCCTAAGAAAGTTATATTTAACATTCTTCCGGGAACTTCCCATTACATGAATCATCCACCCCCAGCTTTCCTTACAAAACTAGGTTTGACATTATAATCAGTTATATGATCGGGTTATCCTTAAGAATATTATATATAAAAATTCTCCAGGAACTTCCCGTCAACGGTAGGAAACAGTTTAGACTCATATACCTATTGGAGTATCGAGGAGCAGTTTATACTCGTATACTCTTCGTAGTGTTGAGAAGCAGTTTATACTCTTATACTTGTCGGAGTGTTGCCGTTCTCATTTGGTTTATCCCAGTGTTATGACACCGGCTTCAACCAAGGTTTGGATGCTATTCTTGAGAGCAAAGCAATCCTTAGTGGGATGAAGGACACTCCTGTGGTACGCACAGTACTTTGGATCCGTAGTGTTGTGAGCTTCCTCCTGATTTGCGATAGGTGGTAGCTTGATCTTATTGTTTTCAAGGAGGGATTCGAAGATGACTGGAACGTCTTCGTTCTTGAAGGAGTACTCTTTTTGGAGTCTCGAACCCGAAGTCTTCTGCTATCTTCGGGGTTGCTGTTGCGACGTTTGATTAACGTCAACAGCTGCTATAGGTGTTTTTCCTTTACCCCAGGAGGCGAAATTTGATTTCGGAGGGTTAACCGTCGGTTGGCTTCTTTCGGCTTTTTTCTTCTGAGGAAGCATTCGGCTTGCTCTCTGCGCATCCTCAACTCTTTCCAGGTGTTGGATGGCGCTACTCCTATAATTTCCAACACATCCAATAAGAGGTTGTTGTGACAGGTTTGAAGGATGAAGTCCTCTGTGATTGGATCTCGGCAGTTCATCACCTTATTCCGGAAGCGTTTGACGAAGTCGTCGACCGTCTCGTCGTCTTCTTGCTTCTCATCGAAGAGTGTCCTGATTAACACATCGGCGTCATCATCAAAGAAATGAGCGAGGAATAGGCTCTCCAGGTCTTCCCAATTATTAATATTCCCGGACTTAAGACGGCGGTACCAATCGAAGGCGGGTCCATGAAGGGTACTAACGAATGACCGAACCATCAAGACTTCATTACCGGAGATCATACCCAAGTAGGACTTGAAGTAGATCAGATGTTGCATGGGCGAACCCTTTCCGTCAAACGGCGTGAAGTTAATCAGGTTGAACTTCACCGGGTATGCTATTGAATCCCACTCTCTTGGATAGGGATATGAAATGCCGGTCCTTTTTACCTCTCGAGCAGACATTAGAGTGTTGATTTTGCTCTCGAGATCTTTTATTTTCTCATCCTCGCTCGCATCGGGCCTAGGATGATTCTTAAGTGGAATAACGGGGCCACCCCCGGTATTGTCATCTTCGGTGGAACCACCCCCAGCGTTGTTATCTTTAGTGGGGTCACCCCCAGCGTTTTGGTCAACGGAAGGGTTATCAGCATTGAGACGTTCATCCACATCTGAATCGCTACCTGCTTGGTTAGCAGTGTTGCGACGGCTGGATTCGTCAATTTGATTAGACAGAGCCCGAATCTGTTGGTCATGCTCTTCTCTCATCCGCTGCATAGTCGTTTTCATTTTGAACTTGAAGTTCTCTTTTTGCTTGGCCAAGGCATCCTCAACCATTTTGGCTACTTCCTCGGTGTTAATTATAAACACTTCGTGGGATTCTCCTGAGCTGGATACCGTTTTGTCAGAAACGACTACAGAGTTGGTATCTGATGCTTCATCATCCGAGGATAATCCCCTCTGCATTCGCAGATAATCTCTTTGTCTAATGGTTCCTGATTGCAACCGGGTTAGACGATGAGATATGAGTGGATCAGAACTAGAAGGTCGAGTTGACTTTCCCCTCCCAGCCATATTAACCGTGACTGCGGATTGTTCAGGTCCGACCGCTTTCAGTTGGAGTCGAGACATCAGTCGAGCTATTCTCGAGTCAACTCTTCTTCCTGGAGAAAAATCGGGGCTAGAACCACTTAAAACAATCGGGGACTTTCCCTTATTGACCATATTGATGCTAACTTCTGGGAATTCGTCATCTCGAACAGCTGATCGTTTCTTACAGAAACGCTTTGGTTTGGACTTAGTCATTCCGTTAGAGATCCTCTTGAATACCGAGACCCTTTGCGGAACGATATTGGGGCAGGTACACACTGATAAGACTTCCCTAATAATCTTAGTACACGGATAGTGAGGGTCCGCTTCCCGAGTACTTCTCTTTTGAGATTTATTCGTACCCCCAGCCCCATAGTACAACTCGTTGGTCCGATGACCAGAGCAACCTATCGTGTGTTGGCACGACTTCCCTGGTATAACATTATCATCGTCAGATGAATACGTTTCTTTCAGGGGGTTTGCCGCTTTATTAGCGTTCTCAAGAGTCACGTGTTTGGAACCAAGCTTTTTAGGAGCGCAGGATCTCAACGGGCTCCTGGTTTTGGATACACACCCCCAGGCAGGTGGAAACTGGAGTTTTCCCTTTATGAGAAGGCTTGAAATTGTTGTGAGGGCGTGCGCGACCCCTAGCTCGAAGAGTCGCTTGGGATGCAGTCGCCGGACTTAAGCGTTCTTCGATCGGAAATTTGCCTTGATCCTTGCGTAAATGACCCAGGCGATCCGTCATCCTCATCTTAAAACGGGACAATCTACGCTGTCGCGAGGCTCCACCAGAGATGCGAAACTCAAAGGGATCAACGAAACAGGAGCAGAACATCTTCTGCCTTGACTCTGACACGGGTCAGATTTGGGTGACCCGCGGCTTGAAAGGTCAGATTTGGGTGACCCGCGGCTTGGAGGGTCAGATTTGGGTGACCTACGAACTGGAAGGTCGGATCTGGATGACCTGCGAATTGGCGGGTCGGATTCGAGTGACCTGCGAATTAGCGGGTCGAATTCGAGTGACCCGCGTGCCGGCGGGTCGGATTTGGGTGACCTGTGAATTGGCGGGTCCGAAGACTTTTACACAATGAAAACAATAAAAATTACAAATCTCGTCAAAACAAACGCAGGGAGATCATTTATCGGTCTTCTGCTTGCGTGGGTGTCTTCGCCTGTGCCAGTGTTTATCCATGGACCACCTTTGATTAGAAACGGCTGCTGAAAATTTGGCAGAGCTCGTACCTCACCAAGGAGGTATTTGTTTAAAGCGCTGAAATCGACCAAGCAAAATCAGTAGCCCTTCTCGAGATTAAGACCAAGCCTAATCTCGAGGAACGGACGGGAACAGGCTTCAGATCCTTCGAATTGCTCCTTCTTTATGTCGGGATTCGTTGGGATCTCGCTAGCCCTTGCTGAAATTCGTGCTCCCTTGCTCTCCAACTCGGCAGCACCTCCTCGTCTTGATAACCCCGAGCTCGTATTTATTGGCTTCAGTTGGGAGGTTTTTTGGATAAGAATGAATGATTCCTCCTTATCTTCAGTTAATAACTGATTAACAATGTTTGGGAATGATATCAGATCAGTTTGGATCCTCAGGAACGAACAAATCCCGAGAAAAACCGTCAAAAACTGAACAGGGGTCGAAACAACGCGCGGTGGCGAATCCGACCCGTGCTTGCGCGGGTCGGATGGATCCGACCCGCGCGGGCGCGGGTCGGACTGA